>JAQQRF010000569.1:0-74974 GCA_030523145.1 Trissolcus brochymenae
AAAAAAAAAAAAAGAAAAAAATCTGGAGTAGTCGCGTTACACAAAATTACAGATTACTCGATCAGAGTCATTTTATTTTCAATTAAAATAATTTGTTACAAACATGATGATTGTAATGAAATATTTGAATATAAAGTGTTTTCATGCGTTGCAACTTTGAAGTGCAGTACAGTACGATATTTTATCTACAAATTTGTAAGTGCGATGATGAAAAACGAGTCTTTTTGATACACTAACCTACCGATCTTAACTGTCTTAGTATTTTCTAAAAAGTAGTTACGTTAATCTTTCGAAATGACATAAAAAATGTTCACTGGACAACATGAGGATGCAGAGTTAAGACTCACTATCTTTCGTTAATCGAATTAAATTGTACAGAAACAATTGTTCTCTCAGTGATAGAGTTTTTGTCAAGATTACTAAAATAGTTAAGAATTGACACACAAATTGAGCCTCTAAATGTAACTAAATCGGATAATACAATGTCCTAATACGTCTTAATGATCTAACAAATGGTTGCATTTATCGTTGAGTAGCACTCCCGACAGGACACCACTTGATAATTCTAATTTAAAATCAGCCCTGTGATGACGCTTCGTTCAGACTTTGGTTCTGATCTCGATCTGCCGGATTCGATTCTGGGACGCAGTCCCGTGCCCTTTGCTTGATTTATTTACATCATGGAATATCAATTCCAGTTTCTTTAAAACGTTCAACTAAGTGCCAGCAGCGGTTCCACTGTCAAACGATATTTCCGGGCTTTTTCCTCTTCGTACTTCTTCATCTTCTCAAGTTTTCGTTTTCCCTGGCTGAGTTTCTTTTGCGGCTCTTCCGTGGTTGTGATGGCGCTTGTCGTCTGTTCTTGCTCCTCCAACATTCGTAATGTCTCGATGATGTTTCTGGGTTGTTCGATCCCACGATTCGCGCCATTGCCATTTTTGTTTGCATAAACAACCGACAGATGCGAGAAGCTAGACTTGGGTGGCGCTGTGATGTCTGCAAAGTCTCGGAAATGGGCAAAAATGTCACCATCGCGTACAGGTTGTGGTTTCGGATTTCTGTAGTAATTCGTCCTTCCCCTGCCACCTCCTCCTTGGTAGTAAGGTCCAAAAACACTTTCATCGAGAGAATACTCATCGTTTTCTTTCTTCTCTGGATAGTAAGTTCCCCCTGGGATCACACCGAAATTTCCAGATCCTAATAAGAAATGATCAGAATTTTTGGACGACGAGGTCGATGAGGCTGAAGGTTGATAACCTCGTTCCCGTTGGAAGTATCCTAAAAATCGGTTTGGTCTGTATCGCTGCTGTTGGTGCTCGGTGTAAGGTAATCGATGGTTTCCAAACAACTCAGCAAATGACGGGAAGAAATTTTGACTCTCAGTTTCGAGACTCTTTTCTGTTGTCTCAGGCACTTCATCGTGAACTTGTTCTTCCTGGTTGGTCGCGCTGGTGACCATCGCAGTTGCTTTGTCTTGAACGCTCAAAATCGTTACTACCTCGGACTGTGGCTCTGTGGCTTTCTGCTGTTCTGTATGGGTTGATTCTGCACCATCAGGCTCCATGTACATATCAGAATCATCGCCATCATCATACGACTCATCTCCAATCTCAGAAGCAGCTGCTGCAGAGTCCTGCAAATAAGCAAAAGGTATTAGAATTTTATTTTGTCAACATTGTATTGATTCATGCATATTCATTTTTACCAACTAATCATTTCCCATTTTCATCATGACCTTCAAAAACAATTTATTGTGTAACAACAAAATCACTTCGAAAATGTATTCAATTTTGATTGATGGTCAGTGACTGCATTATTCATCCAAAGTGATATCTTATGAAACAATTTACTTCGAATGGATTTCATTAGGTTTGATCAAGTACGCCTTATTGAGATGATCCAACTCCATTTCGATTCTCCTTTTTCCTCCAGTAAGGAAATTGCAATTCATACATTTTAAACAGATCATCCCATTAAATTCTATTTCTATTTTCTCAACACCAACAGTTAGTATGAATTATTAATGAATTCCAGATCGGTTCTATATATGAAACCGATATCTCCAATATCTTAAATTAAATCTTAACGTCTCTCCGTTGGTCGTAAAAAGTGTGAGGGTACAAATGAATTGAATACATTTCAAAAGCCAAGTAGGCAAACATTTTGGGCTGGTCCAATTTGCCAATGCAATTATGTAATATAAATATTCATTAATCTTTCGTTATTCTTTTGTGTTTCATACCTACGCAATCACGTACGGTACCAAATGATCAAATGGCAACTTTGTATTTATACTTGTAAAAGACTTTGCGGATTTATATGACCACACCGGAGCACGGACATTAAGTTCATAGATTGTTACTACAGTCAATTGCAACATTTGGCTGACACGCCCAGCATTGTTATTACGAGTACATTATAAGTGTCTGATGCAGTGGAAACGGGAGTTTATATCACTTGAATATCTTCTGAATAACTTCTTCTGAGGACGATATCAATTTATTACAAATTTAGTGCTCAGACCAATTTCTTATATAAATTTGAGTAATTTATTGCACAAATTTACTTTCGTTAATTCATTTTTTTTTAATTAGAAAATTATCTTGAAAACCCACCTCGTAAATTGTCTTGGTTGCCGTGTCCACGCCTTCATCTGGAACAAGAAAACGACAATTAGTATTTTTCGTCAGTTTGTTATTACCCATTAAAGTATCACTAAAAAAATTCAATGACTTATTATTTTTATGATTCATGGTTTAATAACTAAATAAAATTGCATATGCCGTTTTAGCTGACATTGTATAAGATGCATCTGCATGATTCGATAATGTTTCGTTAACTTAGTCATTAGCATCATTTGTGCATAAATTCTTCATGTGAAAATTTCTGTGCACAATGATGTTTTGTTATTAACTCATGATCTATGCACGTTTATACGGCTTGGCCTCAATTTTCAAAGACACAATTGCAATCGCATGTTGTCATCAAAGGAAGTTCTTTATTATATTTGACTTCTTGTTTAATTGCATGTTTGGATTTTTCATTCGATGTCAGTACGCCACAGTTTATCTCGCTTCATTTGTAGAAGCCAGTGTATTTTTTTTCTCTACTTTCATATTTGAGGTTCGCGTGTTAAGAAAAAAAAAAAAAAAAAAAAAAAAAAAAAAATGGAAAAAGAAATTTTTCTCAGCCATATTTTCGCAACGTTTCTTGAACTCATCAATATCCTTGACACGTGCCTCGCACAATTCATACAAGGTATATAAACACATATACCTATGAATTCTCGTTCTCTCTGAATCGACACAAAAAAAAAGAGTATTCCGAAAAAAGCCACAGATTTCTATTTAATGTTTCCTAAACTGTTCAGAAATTGTAATTCATGCGTCCGCATTTGTGCTACCGCATGCGATATAATTGAAATCCACACGAGATTAAGCTACACGAAGTGCAGAATGAGGAAGTGATTTAAATCGTCGAATGGCATCGAGTTAGCTGTTTTTATATCTCTCTGCAGGTGTTTTTTTTTTTTTTTTTTTTTTTTTTTTTTTTTTTTTTTTTTTTTTTTTTTTTTTTTTTTTTTTTTTTTTTTTTTTTTTTTTTTTCCAACTGATAAAATGAATCGTAGAAGAAAAAATATATAAGATAAATAAAAGAACAAAGTACAAGTTTGAATGGACATGGAGATAGATTTGATTTGATTCGTTGGTCGGAAAAATTGGCCTTGACAGTGCGACCGAGACACCGATTTCGCTATCGTTAAACAGGGTCCAACGAAGAAAAGTCGAGTTCGATGGCACTTTCTCAAGCGATAACTATAGAATTGTCTCAGTCTGCAAGTTACAGAACCTGTTTTATTGCCACGCATGAAGATTTCCGTCAATCCGCGCGCATGACATATTAATATGTATGCAGATATATGTTTATAGTGCAATAAATTTCTTCGATTATCAGAAACGAGTTCGCAGGCAAATGAAAATGGAGAGCAAAGAGAAGGGTCAGTTGTCAACGTCAAACTGTGTATATATATATAGTTGAGCTTTGCAAAACAATAATAACGATCGTTGCAAGAATCGATCAGGGCCAATTGGTAAAAGCAATTTCCAATTAACTAATAAATGCTTTTTCTTGAATCGCGCTTACAAAACACGTATCCAAAGCGCCTGGCTACCGAGTACATATTATTACAACTGATTCCAAGGAGCGATAAAGATAATACACTTTTGCATTAATTGTATGGTCATTAGGCTTTCGTCACATCAAGGGCAAAAAACAATATTGCTCCTTAGAAGTGATTAGAATAATTGTCAGCGTAGCAATTTTCTCGTTTCACGAAACAGTGTTTTTTGTGATGCATCTTCAAGGATGTAATGAGCCTGGTTTCTGAAATTCATAACCGATTTCCGCGTTTCTCCAGAATTAAATGAGACTCCGCGGTTGAGACCGATGGCGCGATGGAACATACATACGGTTTGGCGCAACTCGCGAATTGCACATGACCAATGTTCGTGGTTTGAACCGCAGGGAAGGTGAAACAACAACACCAAGTGAGATCTTCATCAGTCTGTACACCTTTGTATGACTTTCTCTCAACGACGTCGCTGTGTGTTCAAATATCGCCATCTTTGTCGTTTTCGTCATAGTTTGACTCGATTTCCTGATGTGCAGATATGGAGGATCACGACGCGGATATTCACAAATCGAAAGTTTCATTTTCGTTACACAGCTTTCAGTTTCGTGCCTAAGCGCAAAGTTGAACTCGGTGGCATGCATGCGCACCGATCTTAGGAATCGGAGTAAACCGTTTCGACTCACCGGATTCATAAATTATAGGCTTCTTTATAATCTCATTTTCAGCGGCGCTCCAAATGGATGGAAAAGTGGGCTGGCGAGTGGGCGCTAAATTCGTACCCTTAAAAAAGTATTGGAACGTATATGTTGATAATTTATCGGTGCAAGTTTCAAAGTTGTTAATTTTGTGAGGTAAAAAAAATCGTAACCCTCTTAAGAGTACCATTTCGTGGCAATTTCAAGCTCGAGGATAATCCAGTTGGTAGAGGAAATCTGGCAATTAAACTAGTATATATGGTCACATTATGTTTGATTCTTGACATAACAACTTTGTGTTATCAAATTCAGCATCGACTTCAATCCTGCATTTATCTCCACCTGTTAATCAACATTCCAGAAATGTCCAATTAGCAACCGCGAAAGCCACGAATTTGATCGCTTTATTCAAAATAATTGTAAGAAACGTGCCGATAACCGTAAATAAACGTAAAAGTAGAATTACAGTCAACCGAAACAGTATAAACAATTTCCGTCATTTATAATTAACTCAATGTGCGGTGATATGAGCGGAAAGTGGTCGGCCAATTTAAGTCACTTTGGTTCAGTCCATTTTCGTTTGTTTGTTTTTTCGTCGACGTGTCTAAGGTATCTCGCTGCTCCATCGACAATGAGCTTGACATTCAATTAACGGTTATCGGGTGATATAAGAATGCCCTCCGGCCAATTTATATGCCACAACAACATCGCACTGGACTCGATATTTCACGAGGCTTCCCACCTACGGAGAAATTGCATTTGTTGCACATCTATCACGCCAACGAAATGTACATCTATACGTGCCACCTCACGCCAAAGGTCTCAAACTGACGTACAAAAAGTAACCCGGCTGCTTTTCTTTTGTACAATTCAAACGCATTGACATTAGTTACTAGTCCGAAATCCAGTTTAGTTGACGGTTCCGCTGCTTTACGAGACAGCCCGGCGAGCCAAACGACTTGAGACCCACAGACTGGATTTGTCGGGGTTTCTCCCGCAAACTCACTGCAACAACTATATTTTGGTATTTAGATATCAATCGATAATTTCCTCGTAAATTGCATGAAAAAAATGGTCGATCAATTTTACGACCTACGAGTTTTCTTTCATAAATCCCCCTTAATTTGATGCCGGATTCGATGTCAAATAGCACACGTTATGTTACTTGCTTTACGCCTCGTGAAAAGCGTTTCATGCATAATGCAAAAACTATTGCTCAATACTCTTTCGTTTAGTCGAGCTTTAGTCACTTTGAGATGATTTTTGAATTAATTCTAACATTAGTATATTATTTAAAGGGAAGGGGGACAACTAAAATAGAGTCAACTTTCTATTAACTTTTCGATGGTCAAATCTAAAGGAATTATTTCCAATTTTTATTATTATTATTATTATAAATTATTATTATTTTTGTTTACAGTCAAAAAATGATGTATTAGTCTTAAATGACAAGAAAAATGAGCACAAGTTATTCATATGCATCGCGTTTTCTAAGCACGTTATCACTCTTTTTATGCAAGCGGCGTATATACGTGTGACTCAAACGAGCGTGCATTGTCTCAAAGTGCCGACTCTCGTACAAACGGGAACCAAGGAATCTTTCACTTTTCTCGCTGAAAAATAGAATGGAGGTTCAGGACAAGGACGTGACATCCTTGTTACCGTTTGTTTCCTGACATGGGTACCGCCCGGGATCTGGAACGCCTCGATCACGATCACAAGGACACCGATATCATTACTCGCTTGCCGGGGAATCCATTTATGTTGTACTATGATGACCGCTTCTATAAGAAGCTAGCGCGTTTATAGTATCCATTCTTCAATTAACAACTGACTCTTTTTTTATACCCGCGGCGGCTCGATTATACCCGGAGCGCTTTTTTTTTTTTTTTTTCTCTCATAAACGAAATTGTGTAACTACGTCCTTTTTATCGTTAATCAGTGTGAAAAAATCTGCTTTTCAACGACAAGAGAATTGAGAGAAATTTAAATTTCGCAAACTCTTCAAAATATTTTCTTAAGACTTAAAGACTGTTGGTCTAAGAAATATAATTCTTTTTTGTCCAATCGATTTATTTTATCGAGTGCAAAAGTTGCGTGTGATCGCGAGCATCATAACTTGCTTCTGAGTTTTAATTTATTGGCATTATATAATCTATGACGAGTCGACCGGTAAAGATGACTGTACGAGACACGCTTTTGCTCGACGGCCCATGAAATCCACTTGAGTAAGAAAGACTAACGATTTGTCAATGAAAATCAAGAATTCACAATCTCTTCGGAGTGTATGCTAATATGATTGCATTCCTTTTTCATCTTCGCAATATATTTGATCTGCAATAAATTTTCATTAAGAATTCAATGTTATAATGAAAAGTGATTAATAAATGGTCTTTCCTTTTTATCAGCCTTGTCGCGTGTATGAATAATTTTATGTGACAAAATAAAACGGAGGCTATACTTGATTAAGAACATTGTTTTTTTTTCTTTGCTTCCAACTTTTAATTTCAATCACCATTTTATCTTTGCCCAGATTACCAACATTTTTTCTCTGACTTTTAATTCCAATCACCCTTTTTCCCCACGCACTCTCTGAGATGTCAAAATTTTGACTTCTTTGATATGTTTATTTGATAGTCAGCAAACCAGTTATATATTTTAGTAGTACATTTTACTCGATAACAAGTCCGTTTATAACTTTCTTGCACACGCAAAAATGCAATCACTTATACATTTCACATACTAACGTTGACTTAATGAAGATTATTATTATTATTTTATTATTAATATTATTATTATAGTTGGCTGATTCCAAATAAATAACATTGTCCACCCAGAATCAAATGGTGTGACAACAAAAGTGGCACAAAATATGGAACTTGTAAACTATATCTGCTAAATTGCACACTGCAGGTTACAAAAATCGTTTCACATAATCAAAATCTTTCAAGTTCTCATCAGGTCGCGCTTTCGTAAGGAAAATTGATTCTAAAAGAAGCACTTTTGAAATCTCCGTATAACAGCTCGGACATTTTTCTCTGTCCGGCTATAGTTTAGCACGAAATTGTTTTTGAAATTTCCCATTACAGCACCTGCCCGACTATTCGAACGAATTAATTTGCCGCGGCGTCAAAGGACAAGTCATTCCCAGGCCGGAGCGAGCAGCTAGCCGGGGGACACTTTAGCCGCAATTTTGAAAAACCCACACAGATCCGAGGAAGTGTGTCTTAAATCAAATCAACCACAGATCTTTAAAAATAAAAAGAAAGATAAAGAAACATATATACATATAGGGTAGGGAGTTTGCATGAAAATTGACGTCACATTGCATTGAACAATGGGCCCGTGACAAGTTATTGAGTTAGATTGATGGAAAGTGACGTCTCCAAGCCGATCAAAGCTCGGCATCCGCGAGGCAGCTATCACGCCTGCTCCAGTTCTTCATCGCGGCTCTCTGAGTCGTCTATTGGTCGCTCGGACCGAGCAACAGTTGTCAACCATCACAACACATTAGAGCGAACAAGTTCAACATTATACCAGAACTAACCATAAAATCTGTTACACGTATCAAATTACGCACAAACAACACTGTCGATGTTTTCGTTGCGCATGCTTCAGAGCAGATCAAACGAATATGATACGCAACTCTCGAGTGAAAAATCATTCCAACTTGTTTTGATTGAAAAAAGACCGAATATTGATTATCTCTTGTTTCGATCAGATTTTAATCGGAAAATGAGACAATTTTTTATGTTATTTATATCAGAGAATGATCTGGATAAGACTTAACACCTTGTATAAAGAATGTTACAATAAACACAGAAAATTGTTCTAAACATTTATACTTTTCTTTTTAAGATCGACATAAGATGGATGGAAATTTTGACTCAGATTGCCTCGCCTTATATAAGGGCTGTTTTTCATTGTTCTGATTCATTATACCTCTCATTATATCATGGTCGATTTTGCTAACGAGGCATTGTGTGAGACATCATGTAATTGCAACCCGGTGCCTATATAAAAGTGCAGAGTCTCTAATGATCCATTATTTTAAAAAAGGTCTTGAAACTTATTTTGATTGATAGCCTCTGTCCGCAAATTTCTCATCGACTTTTCTTCCAATTCAACACTTTTTTTCTGCAACATTGTTTTTTTTTTTTTTTCCCAAATTAACATTTAAGTTGAAAAAAAAGGTAAGTACTTTTGTGCCACTTCGCATTTTGCATCGTCAGAACATATTTTCGTAATGCCTGTCTTCACAATGAGAAATAAAAAAGAACACTTGAAAGCTGTATTCAATATCACGATGCTTAATCTCGACATTATTTCGTTTGCAAAAAAATCTCTAACTTAAATTGTCTGAAATCAAATTGAAAAAAAAAAAAAAAAAAAAAAAAAAACAGAATATTGAATGCAAATTATTCGGGCCATTCTTCTCTCATGTCCGTGTATATTATAATAAAAGAAAAATCTTCGGACCGGAGTGACATCACTGCACGGTCATTCGAACATATAAATGTCAATGAATTTGCATAATTGTTATAATTAGTTATACATGTTGACAATGTACTCAGAGCAGAAATATATCGACATACAAAGCTGTTGAAGTCACATTAAAAAACAAACACAATAACGTTTTTTTCTTCGTCTCATTTTTCGTAACAGAAATGCAACTCGGTGCACATTTTCGATGCATATATATTTATCGATAACCGATTGATAAATAATAATTATAAGAGAGCAATTTATCATCTCGACACCATGGCATATTGATGACAATTTTTATTGCGGTCATTTGCGTACAAGACAGGGATAATGTACGTTTCTGTATTTTATTATTATTGTGCTAAATTTGTGTCCCTCACTTCAGTTATATGCAGAAACATTTTCAATACTTCTCGATGTTATTGAGCAATTTCAAAATGTCTTTACCGCAGAACAAAAATACTTGCAAATTTATCTTCAGCTGACGATTATTTTTACCCTCGAGCAAAATCTTGACCGAAATGTAATATTATCATTTTGCTGTTACATTCAAGTTGTAACTCTCAAGAGTTGTAACTAAGAAATCCCACGCGCTGTCTCGTCACTTGTTCTCGTAGGTGTGGCCGCATCGTTGAAGAAGAGTTCATCAAATAAAATTCATTCATTCATCAATTTGTGTCATTTTTTATTTCAATTTGTTGTATAAAAAATTGCTACTGATAAGAAAATGGATTCTCTTGCGAATATTAAACATGGGAAAATGATATTGAAATTTGCTCTGAGTCACTGTTAAACATTTGAGATAAAAAAAATAATGTACGTCTACCAAGAGCTAAGTGAATTTACGTACGTGTGACCTCCAGATATATTGAAACGCACGCATGGGCATCGACGCAGAGTAATTGTTTTGTGCTGGCAATAGAAGTGTCAAGGATCGTGCGCAAATTACGCAAATGCAGCGTCCTATCTCCGTCAAGGGACTTTTAAGAACAACGCGACGATTATAAGAATGCAGACAAAGTTTATGGATCAATGAGAAGATAACGAAAAATATACAATCAAACTGTATAGACTCGATGTGATAAGTTTGATCTGCAACTATGTTAACAATTCAATAGCAATTGCGCCGCTTGAAATGATAATGTTTAATGATTATATATTAATTCAATCAGTGCCGATTACAAACATAATGGAATACAGAGCATTTGTCTTAGTATAGAGAGTGCGAAGTGTCAAGATATTAGGCCTGATATCATATTTTTCTTATCGCAAATTAATTCATGCAAAATAGCGACGCAGCCACGTTGCCCTTTCCTATGTAAGTGGAGAGCACTTTCTGTGTTTAAAAAAAACTCTCTGACACATATGACAAGTCATTGCAAAAAGTCGTATTTCATTGTAAAATATGACGCTTTATTTTGTCTCCACGCTTGAGAAATATTTGTCGACAGTTTTTACTCGAAAAAATAAAACATCAATTTTTCCTCGGCACAATCTCTGTGCTGACAATTTGTTATTAATTAAATGATAATTAAACACTCCTTTGCACATTATAATAGCAAATTCCTGAATTTATTTTTCTCCATCCATACGTCACGTAGGTAAATGTATCATATATGTAATGTCATTCAGGTTTGTTTGCAAAATATATCCTCCTATTCCCCACTAGTTTGCAACACAAAAGTTAATGACACTAATTTCAGAGCTCAATTGTGTACTTTGAAGTTTTATCCAGCACACGATATATACTTATTGGTAAATTTGGCATCTGAAAGAGAGGCCTCCGCAATGACTTGCACATTTTTCGAGCTATATTCTAAATCTTTGTATTGCAATATCACATGCACTCGTTGTTAACCTTTCACGTGGGACATCGTTGGCTGCTCGAGAATCATAAAACGGGAAAAACATTTTATATGACTCTGCTGCGAGAGATGTCTTGATTTGTTATATCGGTAGTTAGCATTCACTCACGCCATTATATTATTATTTTATAAATCCGTTTGCACAACGAACGATCTCTTCTCAAATTGTCAAACTTATCCGTTTTCTGTTTTGGCTGTCACAAGTTTGATTCATTCAATCACTCAAAGTCTATCTCAGTGCCATCACGGCCTAGATCCCGTCTTATTTCTTTGATTTGTCAAGTGATTATCGTTTTGCATCAAGCAGGCGAAACAAATCACATTGACACCTCTCCGACAACAGTTTCTAATTCGCTCATTTGGGCATTGGGTGCGTTTTTGATTTTGGAACAGTGGTGCTCAACTTTTCGTGATTATTTTGTTATCGATTTTTGAATATATGAATTTTTTGCGTCCCTGATTGTTTATTTTAAACTTGACACTTAATCATTAACTCATTCCGCAGCATTTCGTCTCCCCTCCACATTTGACGCGTACGCTTAGTTGGCGCGCGTATTTGAAATTGCAGGGGCGCGTTAAGTCGCACGGGGCCCCTCTCTTTATGCAGTATTGAAATTCTTAAATGAGGATGTTATGCAATTTTTTATGTGCAATTTGTAACAATTAAAATAGAAACGAAAATAATCAATTTTTAATCAAACAAATGAGATAAATATTGAAATCGATTATACAAATCGAAATATACTTATAATCTATATCATATAACAATACACGCTCAGAATTAACGATATAAAAATAATTTAAAATGTTTATCATTCAAACTCGTGCAAATGACATAATGTGACAGTATGTCATTTATGACATTATAATATGTTACAATATGGTATAATTATTCTGATGAAAATCAAAAAAAAATTTTCTTTGCAAAGAGGAACAAGACAAACATTGCAGTGCCACGAAGTACGCTTTCGATTTCCGCTTTCGTTTTTAAAATTTTTCTGTTTGCACAACATTTTAATTTGCATGCCATTATTTTGTGAATTATGTTGGATGGTGCCAACCTGATGGTATTCATCGAGTACTTTTTTGACGAAAAGTTGCCAATGAATTGACGAACTAAACATTGCCTGAAAACTTTCATAGTCAATGGTTTCTCAGAGTTAGCGATGTTATACAATACAGTGGTAGATCCTTTTTGAAATTGTGCGCATTGGCTAGTTTTCAATTTCAAAGACTTGACTTTTTTGCATTCTTCAGGAAGGTCTTTTCTATTGAGTCTTATCGTACCGCAAGAATATGTTTTGTTTCGAGCCAGAAACCAAGCACAACTTGTTCACCCTGGAGTAGATAACTATGTTCCTGATCTTTTTTATCAGTATAAATTTTTGTATCCAGAATATAACCACTTCCGTTTTCAGCAGCTAACCAAACTTTTATACCAAACTTGGTTAGTTTATTAGGCATATACTGCTTAAATCGCAATCTTCTTCGAAATCCAATCATAGCCTCATCCACAGGTATGTATGGTCCAGGTTGAAAAACTTGGATAAAGCTCTTTATTACATCAAGTATTGGTCGAACTTTGTACAGAACATCTATACAACGTTATTTGTGAAAAAATATAATTCGGACAATCGTGTGGGTCCTCAGTTGAATTCGATGCAATCGTATTGCGCCGCACCTGCAAGTTTTTTGCCAACCGAACAGCGGGACGCTTTACCAGGCAAAAATAAAGTTCAAACGTGCAAACTGAATTCTTATTCTTCGTTTATATTGTCCTTTATGTGAAATAAATATTAGACATTAATAATTGTGACAAAAATTAAGCAGTATTAAGTGAAGTGCAATAACAATTCTTCATCGACATTAACACTGTCGACGAGGTGGAATATTTTTTGAACAGCGAAAGGAGGATCGGATCAATCAATGACAACTTGGCAGATGATGTATCCAGAGACTGACAGCGAAATCGGAATGACCTTGACAGGCAGCTGAAGGTAACCTAGGTTGCATCGTTGAAAAACAGATCGCAACGATGGATCATCGATAAAAGGTTTGTTAAATTTACGCCGATCTGCATCGTTTGGATCGCCGAATCGAGTAAGTTTTATAAAAAAGCACCAATTTTAATCTAGTTGGTTCATTTTTTACAGTCTTCATTATTTTTTATGAAATATTTTGTTGTTTTATTGCATATGACTTGTGTTACGGTACGTTTGTGAAAAATGAAATTTAATGGTGAAAAATTTTAAAAGTGAAAAGATAAATAAAACAACAGGTAAGTAATAAAAAACATGTTATCTTTCATAAAAATGCTTGGATTTAAACTCATTTGATTGATTTGTTTATTTTGAAATTTCGTTTTAGCAAATTGAAGCTCACGACAATGTCGCGCAATGATGCAAATGAAAACGGACCTATTGTCTTTTATGACATAATACTTTTGGCATCACATTTTGCACATGCATGTAAATAAAAAAAAATACTACTGCGAAAAATACCACACACATGTAGATTTTCCCGGCTACGAACACTGACCTAGTTTGAGGAAGAGAATTCTCGCTCATTCCGGTTTCGAGAACGCTGAACAATCACGAATTTTACTTTCCCCTCGTTATTTTTGTATCTTCCGATATATCACTCATTTTTGTTGCTTCCATATTAAGCAGCCGATAACTTTCTCAGCACCGCCCGGTCTCACCTATTGTTTATAAATCGATACTTATCAAGAAAAATTTCTGAACAAAAACCATTGCAAGGTTTGAGTTTTGCTGCAAATTGGGTTTATGTAAAGTCGCGGAGGTACTATTCATGCGATTTTTATGATGCTTTAGTGAAAATCTGGAATACCTTGGTCCAAATATGAGGATTCGTTTGCAAATAATATATCGAATGTCCGCAGTTATTTTCTTTTTTAGTAATTTCGTGTACGTGCGCGCCGATAAAGTGATAAAATGACGTTTATGGATTCGTTGTTTACACCTTCCATAATTAAATGAATTAAACTTAATCTCTGCTGCACGCGAGACTGGTTATATATATATATATATATATATAAAGACGAAAAGAATCACTTGATCGATAATAGAAATTCTTGATCAGCAGGAAATTAGCAAATCAGGAGATCAGCATTAGGAGATCAGCAGTTAATTGACCATGAGTAAAAATCAAGACTCGAAAAACCACCAAGATAGTTAACTTCGCAAATTATGAGGTGCAACATTTTTATTTTTTGATTGCATTTGTTTTTGTTTCCAGACAGTTTTATTTATTCCTGACACAAATAAACGAAAGAATTTGTCTCAATTTTAGTACATACTTTTTTTCTCTTTTTAAATGAAAGTTCGAATGGAAATTTTTGAAACAAAATTCAATCTGGTCTCTCATCATTGAAACGTGCAACTTTTCATAGAGTTTTATATATTTTATATACGAAAGGATGTAAGCACAATGACTTTTACAGATTTCGGATCAAGATAATTTATTTTTACCTTGCGAAATAATTTATTACAAAAAGCCAAATTCCTTACCATTTATCTACTGTAAATGAACTTTTATTTATTTATTTATTTTTTTTTTTTTCCACTTGCGACTATTTCATCGGGGAAAAGTCGAGCTGTAAAATTGTTGGCAAGAACGGAGAGTTTACTGTCGCACGCTGTCATAAAATGATATAGTTGATTTTTTTTTGTCTCGCGCATTTTTACACGAGACTCTTTCTCCTGTAACAAAAAGATGATTTCACGCCAAACTTGGCGCGTAACAATTTAAGTGCGTAGAAAGCACCCGAGTTGCAGTGTGTAATGAAATTAAAAGAAGTAGACGCGGTGCGAATTATCGCGCGCACTGCAGATGGCACGAAATATCAAATTGATTGCAATAACAGCGATCGGGCTCATTGGTGAAAGTCAGCTGCACGGTGTGTCGATTATTTCATGCAAGAGAAGAATTTTTGGATTCAATTTTTGTCCCCCTCTCACGCCTCTCGTCCTTTCAAATTCGAGTCTGCATACTTTTAGGTGCTCATTTCAATGAGCCGGAACGTTCGAATTAATTCTCACCGAGTTGAAACGTAATCAAAAATGATTACAACTGAAAATAAGAAACCAGAGATTTGATTATATTAACAATGTTTTGTAACTCGCTTAGACTTAATATCCACGATGGTCTTTTGATTAATTCAATTCTGGCAGGGAAAAATTGGCCGAGATGAGAAATATGTAGACATCGCGACTTTCTCGCAATCAACATCACAATTTACCCAAGTTAACAATTCTGCCTAATCAGGCCAACTATCAATCATCATTCTGCGTGGAGACACACTCCAGGCCCTATGGATTTCATGCGCACCATCTTTTATAATGAATTAAGTGTGTTTCTTAACGTGATCAATGTAACCCCGACTCATTAACTGTCGACTCGTGAATTACGTGTTTCAACATCCATTCGTGGCGCACACTTCCGCTCTATTGTAATTGCATCTTACTCGCGTTTCGCATGAAATTCTCGTAACACCACGATTATAAAAGCGACAATTGTATTGTCGACTGCAAAATAGTTGCATATTTTTCATTACCATTTCGTGTGCATGATAATTGACATCTGATCTGAAATTCAACTCGTTTCAACAAATTTTCTACCTCCAGAATCAAATCACTCAGGGGGAAAAAATATTTCGTGTCTGAATATGTATGATTAAACAAAAGATTGCAGGCTCGTATCAGATTAGTATGAATTACATGATCACACATAATGTTATAACGAAATACTATGATTATCCTGATCGGAATTTGCATATTAACCCGGCATGAATATTATCTAATTTAGAACAATTTTATTAGAGTAGATTTGATTCTATTTTATTTCATTGATCTTAGTATTCGATTAGTTTTGCCTGATTTTATTACTTTGTTCACTATAATAAGTGACACACACACACACACACACACACACACACACACACACACACACACACACACACACACACACACACACACACACACACACACACACACACACAGTTTTACTTTTATACAATTTTGCATATCATTTTATCACAAAGTTGGATTTCATATTTTTTTACATTGTTTTTTTTTGGCTCTTTTATTTTACTAATCAATTTTACTCATTTTTCAAGCTTGGTAAAAACTGAATATATTAGATATGATCATATCTGATTAGATATATTCAGACATGGAACTTTTTACCTAGGAATCTGATCACAACTTTGTTTTCTCTGGCAATCATAAAACCAAAATGAAATTAAATAAAAAGTCGTTCAAATTGAAAATAAACAACTTTCCTCTTTTCTGTGCAATTTTTTAAAATCATGTTCAACACATTTTTATCTTCTTCCCAATCTGATAACAATCTTGAATACATGTTGTAAAGTATTCGGATATATTAGACACAGAATGAAAATTGAATTTGGTTCAATAAGGAAAAGATAAGAGGTTGAATAAGTAACTCGTACAGTTGTAAACAAAATTGGGCAAATAATTATAGGTTTTATCACTCGAGAGTGTTGTAACGGGTGAACACGGAAACTTAAGGTCGGATCTAGATAATCGTAAGGACAAGTGATTTAGAGGCACTGAACTTCAGTGAGGTTAACGCGAGACAAATCACCGCGCCTCTTTTTTGATACCCAGCGAATATAATCGTAGTAAAAATTGCGACGTTTAATTAGACGCTAATGTGAATTGGAGGCCACATTTATGGACCAATAAATCACATTGGATTCGAACGCAGAAGAAAGTACCGGAACGGTGAACCAACAAAAATCGGTCCTATAATAGCCCTCCTGGAATAATGCAAAACCGGTGGTCGGTCTTTTCCGACACAAGAAAGTGCGATTAAAATCGCTCGCATAATTCTACGTTATAAGTAATGTAATGAGACTATTAACATCGAAAAACACTCGCATCCAAGTCAAATGATATATTTAATGAATTGCATCACAATGTAATTAACACTAGAAAGTATGGCTGGGAAGGAAAGGGCGGTATTATATGAAACTGAACGATGATATGCTTCAAACTCTATAGTGTACTTCGCTTTCCTAGATATAATAACAATGAAGTTATCCATTATTCATGAGACCATATAATATTGCAGTCATTGAATAAATTTTACTAATTTAACCAATTTTTTTTTTTTTTTTTTTGTAAAAATCGTTCAATCAATGATGATCCAAAAAATCGTCTGCATCGGATCGGTGTATTTAATAGGGGGTTTTGTTTTCGTATTTTGCACCATAAATGGTTTTGCCGAGTGTGCTCATGTGCGATGAGTCAAAACTCGATTAATAACGACACGAGAAATTTTCACCGTGTAAGATGCGCCAAGGGATAAACTTCCGTTTGTCAACTTTCTCTGAACAGGTTTGACCGGGTGGTTATTTGTTTGGCAAGTTCGAGAGAGTTCTCGCGTTTCATCTCTCTTACTCTCTCATCGGTGTAATGTCGCTGCAACTCTCAATAAAAGTTATCGCCTGATGAACACATTTTTTCTATCGATTTTATAATCAACCGCGTGATGGAAGTCGTGATCCATTGGTCGTAAATTTGTCACCTTGTATGACTCCTCGATCGTTTGAGTTTCTTTCTATATCCACGCACAATCGAGTCTTTAATTGAAACGTCGTTATCAATTATACAAATTGCAAAATTGTTTCCCAGCAAATAATAATGTTTTAGAAAGAAAATATTTTTTCCCATCTGATTAGATTGGAGAACATTTCAGAATTTTCAAAACGTGACTACAGAAATGTTTATTTATTTATTTATTATTATTTTTTTTTATGAAACATTAATTTTTTCAGTCAAATGTTTGATTGGAAATGTCTAAAAAATACATAAATCGTTTAGATTTCTGCCTTTCATGAGTTGCAAAGTTTATCTTTCCTCATCAGTGTCGAAAAAGAGGCTGCAATGTGCCGACTGCAACATTACAACTCGTGACGTTTAGTGTCTGTTAATAGTTCCTGGTTTTACGCCACGGTTACAGCATCCCCTATTAACTTTGCGCAACAAACGCAAAAATATATATATATATATATATATATATATATAAACCAACACCATACTTTTGTGGGAAGTGTAAAAAAAAAAAAAATAAAAAAAAAAAGAATAATACATTTCATAATAACGCGTCTTACGTTGCTTAATATTTCATTTGAAATGGCATTTATTTTGATGTTTATTGTCTGTCTTTGCCTCAACGCACCAACATTTAATATTCTTAAACGAACAATGTTGTACCCGAACGAAAACACGACCATTCGTTTTTGTAGTAAATTTCGTATGATATTTCATGCTCGGTTATTAAATTTCTCGTTGAAAAACATGATCGTCATTAACTGACGATAAACGGCGATTGGTATAATGCGGTAACAAAAGTGAGGGATCTTAAAAATTTTAAGAACTTCATTTTTTATGTTGGTCATGCATTGCGGCGTTATTGGAAACACCCACCGGAGCCCTAACTTTCATTGTCCTCTTGTGAATTGATTGTTTTGCTTTACGAACCTTCTTCTTACAATTTGACAGGTTCATAATTACATGTCAAAATTTGTTTACAGCCTCCTGGCTGCAAAAATTGGTTAGGTACATTTTTTTCTTAGTATATTAATTACGTTTTTACAATAAACTTTACAAAGCTTGGACAAGAAAAGTGAAATGCGTGAAGAAAAAAGTTGATCACTAATTTACTAACTATGATTGTGGAGATTCGTGAATTAGCAATTTATAAGTTAGTTTGTCAATTCCGTGTTAGAATGATAAAAAGAACGTTCGTTCGAAGAAAAAAAAACCTGTCGAAGTGTTTTACTATAAACGGGAATAATTTTGGAATGTAAAAAAATATGTACCCGGCAGAGTGTGCGCTCGATACACGAAATTACCATAAGAAAATTCAGGTAATCAATATAATGCGTGTAAGTGCTTTCTAATTCGATCTTGTATAATTACCATATTATCATAATTATTCATCTCACTGTGCTTTACATTCCTTATTATAAATAACATCGATTTTTGCATTTTTAACCAATGGCTATAGATTTTTGTTTCATTGAACACACATAAGGTGTGTAACGCGAAGGCATAGAAAGCGCGGTAAAAGAAAAAATATCCGCGCCACCAATTTACATATGCTACGTTATTCGAACCGCGTGTCCAGAAAGATTACAAAGTGCCTGAGCATGCATAAAATTGTACTTGGTCGCGAGTGACAAAAATTGCTCGTTGATCTCTTGTTAATTCATTTATCTTAACTAGGAAGTTTGCGTTTCCCTTTATCCTACAATTTTTTGTCGCACACTCATTTCAACTATTAACACCCTAATGAAAAAAAAAAAAAAAAAAAAAAAAATGTATACGTGTTGCACGTTTATTTTTGCCCCGGCAACGATAAAAACTTGGACAATAAAAAAAGGGGTCAGTAAAGAAGACAAAAGAGAGGCCGAGCAGCCGTTTCATTGGCAGCAATAAAGTGCACTATCAAAAGGCCAATTGGAAATAAAGCAATCTGGCGACGCAAATTTGTTCACGTCGGTATGCTATATTGCAAATTGCACATTGTCATTAATGGCTCCGCTGTATATAAGATCGCAAAAAGGTTACAATGCCTCGTAAACTGTATTGTCGGACGAAGAGCAGAAAAAAAAGGTTTGAACATTGAAACCCATTTTCCACCAGAAGCGGAAGCAAAAGATAACTTTTGTGGTGCACGGTATCTTCAATCTCGGTCTGCGTGCGAGTAGATTCTAATAACAGTTGAGTCGCGGGTTAGTTCGTTCACTTCAATCTCTAGACGGGACTTTCTCCGTTTGTAACAGTGTCCGTACATCCTCCTTGGTATCTCTTCCTAATATGTTACGTGACTAATAAAAACACAATTTGTTTCTGCCTGTCCTAATAGAAATTTTAATCGGCTGAAATGAGCAATCTGACCAGGAAACCACATCTCCACATCCAGGAGTTTGATTAGGCACTGCTGCAACATGTAATGCTTGGATTCGACGTTCTAAAACTGTTCTGATGGGGCTATTTTTAAAACGGAAGTCGTCATTGATGTCATTCGATTTTCACCAGCCGATGATTCGACAGTTTAGGTTAGTTGCATTTTTTTTAAAGATAAACTGGTATTTAAAATTTTGTTAAACGGTTCAACTAATTGGTATAACTGACGTGCGTAGATCTGACGATTGATTAGTGTTTATAGACGTGAATGTAAGAAAAAAACTCAAGTAGGAATTAAAGTTGGGTCAATATGATTCAACCAATGTTGAGTATATATATATATACACTATAGACAGCTCATTATAATATCAAATTTAAACGTTATAATTTTTATCTTAAAAATTCAAATTTAATGAGATCATGTTATTATGTTAGTGGGATAATCAATTTAAATTCTACTTTACTTTGTACCCCTATGAAAAAAGAAATGAATAGAAAAAAATCACATTTAGGAAAGTGGGTTACTTTTTTCTATCTGATTTCTGGTTTTCTCAAACCTGTTTACTTGGATCCAAAACATTCGTCGACGGATAAATTGAATTAAAAAATTATCATAAAATAATTTTGAGGAAAAAACTTATATGAGACCATTGAGAAAGATTTTCTTTTGTTTTCACTGTGCTGTTGTGCCAAATGTTCATGCATGTTTCTCCAACTCGTGATGTTTTAGGGTAGATACAACTCTCAAGTACAACTTTTACAGAAAACAATTCAATCGATAAATCAATGCTTCTTCCAATAATGATCAGCGCCAGCTTATCCAACAGGGGCGATAAAAAGAAGAAATACAATTTACGTCGCAACATCACGACAACTATGCCGTTTTAACAAATTGTACGTCCTGATGTCATTTGTTTTTATGTCGCGTTCGTTCCTTTTTTTTTTTTTTTTTTTTTTTTTTTCAATCGACCAATGAGCAGTTTCGCCGTTTTCGCGCTGGCTTTAACAGTGCGCTCGCATATTTGTCCGCGGCTCGTTACTTCACTGCGCGACTCTCTTAAAAGGGCCGAGATATGAGGAACTGGACTCCTTGAAACGCGACGCCGCTCATTTTTTTGACCGCCTTTCGAATTTTTTATCTCGCGTCTGTCTCGATTATCTAATACGCACGCGTCTCGCCTTTGCCTAGTTGGGCTTAATTTATGTGCGCACCTTACTTTGTCCGAAGTCGCCACCCAAGATTGATTAAGTGAATCAAGAAGCCTGAAGAAAATTTACCACCCGGACGGAATAAGATGTAACTAATTTAAGCACGATTATACAAAATACCACTCCATACCGCTTCGTGCGACATTGGCAGCCTATCGAGTTATCAACAATTATTTAAGGGATGCTAATGAATCAAATGAATGTAAATAGTCAACTAAAAAAGTCAATTACAAAATTATAATTGATGATTGTCAAACCATTTAGAGAAATCTCGTCCATTTGATGGAAATTAATGTAAATAAATTAATGTACAAGTTTGATGGTTCAAATCATAATATTTTAAACTCGTTTGAAATATTGACACTGAGATAAAAAAAATATCCAATCACCTTTAATCATCTGGTTAAGATAAAAAAATGTTGAAAATGAATGACAAATCATTCTGGGGATTTTCACTAAAGAGAGGACAAATCTGACATTTTTAATTGACGAGATTGAAATGCAAATAACCCAAGAACTGAGTAGTGAGTGGCTGTTGAAGAATTATTTTCGTTCTTCTAATCAAAATGAAAACCCGGAAATGAAAAAGTGTTGCATAACAAACACATCATTTTATTCGGTACTTAACACCTGATTATGCAAAGTTACATAAAGTTCTATTTACACTTGTTATGCAAATTTCAGTATGATAAATAACGAATCATTAAGACCTATTAAATTGAGCCAGTTCAATCCTAGCGATGATTTTCAATTTAAACGGTCGGACAAAAATGTGCATGCACTTTAATGTTACGCGAGTTACGGAGTTTTGTAACAGATTCTCGAGATGCCAAACGAATCGTCGCATTATGAATAATATATCGATGTGAAATAAAATCGTTACAAGTTTAATAATCGCTTTCACCGCTGGCGATAAAAGCGCGGTGTGTAACGCGCGTACAAATTACGTCTGTTACACAGTTTGCAAAGGGATTCATGATTCATCGAGTTACGATCAATTGAGCAACATTAACGGTCATTCTAACATCGTTATTCTATTTGCATTACAACACAGCACTGACACGTATCCAAATATTAGTATAGACGACAGCGGGATTGCAATATTGCGTGTCGTACTGAATTCAATCATAGAGCAACGAGGATGCTCTTGAATCAAGCGCGTACAATGCACGCCATTTCATACATCAAGATCTATACCAGTGAACACGTTTTGACTTCTAATTTACTGCACAATAAGTTGCAACATTACTTGCCGTTTCGAAAAGACCGTTTTTTTTTTTTTTTTTTTTTTTTTTTTTTTTTTTTTTTTTTTTTTTTTTTTTTTTTTTTTTTTTTTTTTTTTTTTTTTTTTTTTTTTTTTTTTGTAAGTTTTTTTTTTTTTTTTTTTTTTTTCATTTAGTTCAATTATCTTGGAAGATCATTTTTTACCGGAATTTCTTAGTTGTAAAAAAAATGGACTGAACTAAATAATGAGTTTATAAATAATTAAGGAGATAATGTCTGCAATCGTTGAAACATTGCGTTGCCAGTTCTTGAGATCGTATTATTGAATTTAATTTGCAATCGCCTGAACGAAGAGTCTCCCATAACCTCGCTCTCCTTTTACCCCCTTCAACTGGCTAGGACGAAGTGTGTACACACAAACAATTTTTCATCCGGTGACGTTCGCGTGATGTTCGACTGCCTTATTGAACATCAATCGATGTGAACTCCCAAGTCATGTTTATTTATAATATTTTACATGTTCTATATAAAGTGGAGACTCTGACGGAGAGCTTAGAAGGTTTTGTAATACCAATATCCTTCAGCGCGGAGAATGGCTTTTATAATAAGGAGTTTTGATATTTCGCTTCGTTAGTCAACAGATCTCGATGAGAACCTTTTTTTTGTCTCAACTCAACTATTTTGCCCGATTGATAAAAACTTGAAACGAAAAAACGACAAACAGTTTTAATTATTTATTTTCTTTTTTAACACTTGAACTATTTCATTACCGTTGCATATAATTATACAACGGACGGGTATTCAAATAAAGTATAACTCACTGCAAGTTCAAAAAAAGATATAAAAGCTATAATTTGTGGATAATAATATCTCATTATTTGATTATTTTTCCTCGTCATTATACGTGGCAAGTTTGAATAACGACACCATTGATATAAACTGCTTATAATAAATTATGAAAATTGCACTCATTTATGAAAATATTTTACTTTTCAATCACAATTGATATTTGATTTTAAATTAGTTTTAGAGGGAAGTTGAATCCAGATTATAACGGTGTAGGAAGGATCGTAAAAGAGCTTCAAGATGTTCAATTACCCATCAAGTTGACTCCAGATCAATGACATAACCCTTCTTACGAGACTGATTACCTATGAAGTAACATTTTATTCGTTGTATTGTCTGAGCTGTTTAACCAAATGCATTTCTGAGCGCGCAATCTGTCACAAAATAAATGTAACAGAAAATGATACATTTATCAGCGAATTTTAACTTCCTACGTTTTATGTAATCAAAACATAAAAGTTTATTAATTGAACGTGATTTATTTTGCGAGCAACTCAATATTGAACGACCATTGAAGTAAAAGAGCCTGTTCTAGAATTCTTCGGTTTCACTTTCATTGTACAGAGGAGTGCTTTTGTAATTTTACTATCAACATAACTGTTTTATAATTTTATACATGCATTTTATCTCAAGTCTGTTTTTGTTTAATTAAGAACAAAGCTATTTTGTTTCTATTTTCATTCTGTGATTCGAAAAAAATTGAAATCATTTTTATAAAAAAGGCCTTCACACAAACAGATATGTTCTTTTACTTTTGGTTTTGACAAAATGTAGAAGTACAAATCAAACGATACGATTGATTTGAATTTGACAGGAGTAATTAAGTAAACAGAAGCGTTTAATATGGTAATGATAATATCTTTAGAATATGAAACTTTAACAATTCCGCGCAACCGCTGTAACTTATTACTCAGCGGCTCGGTGTGCGTTACTAAATTGTGAAAGCAGAGCGAGTTTCTTCTTGAAACAAGTGCATTCGTGATTTCATTCGACGGGACTATACACTACACGCGTATTGAAATTCATCAGGAGGAATCAGAAGAGCGGCCACTTACATTTACATGAAAAAACATTTCAAAACAAAAAATCCAGGTGCAAAAAAGCGAACAAATAAAAAAGTAATTACGAAACAGAAAAAAACAAAAAAATGACCGAGCAGTATAAAGATGAAATGCAAAACAGAAAAAAGAATTGCAAAACAAAGTAAATAAAATAATTTAAATCAGGGGAAAACACAAAGCGAAAGAATTGCCAAACGGAACGACGAAACAGCTCTGCGAAAGAGTAAAAAATAAATTGTAAAATTATATGAGAGGTAGCTGCTCGATGAGCCAACATTAACAAGATCGTCATGAAAAATCGTTATCAGCCGATCTAACGATCAATAATTCCCGATTATTATTTGAGTTCAGTATTCAATACCACATTCCGGTCGTGAAATTGTCCGCAGTGGCTTTGGCATGGGAAAAACGTCGTACCAAAAAGAGATCCTGCACTGCTGATAGTTCCGGTAGATATTTACCTGTAACATTAAAAAAAAAGAAATAACATTAAAGATCGGCGCGTGCTTATCTGATTGGGGCGAACTTTTCGTTCGACAAAAGGGGAGAAATGCCCGCGAGGAAACTCGCATTTTAATCAAGTATTTCCTCATAAGAATATACCTTTTTTTTTCTCCCATATGACTATTTCCCGACACTTTCTGATTTCATCGAGCGAAGTGTAGAAGCAAAGTTCAATTTATAATCCTATAGCCTGCGAAACTTTATCCTCCACTGATTTTTGATCTCCGCATGAATAGGACGCCGATGAAAATTCGTGTTCAATACAAAACACACGTAATTCATTGCCAATTGCATCCTGATTTCACACATTTCAAAATTTTCAAAAGCTTAGAGATATTTTGAAATGTTTGATTGGCGTTTTAGAAAATGTTTTTTCCCGTTAGAATAATAAAAATAGTTACATCAAATGAAAATCAATCATGCCCGAGAACAAGTCTTTTATACCCGAGCTTATATTGTAGATTGTATAGTTATCCCTTGTAATTATTCTTTTTTTTTTCTTTTTTTCTTTTGACTTATTTCATAATAAACACTTTCGACTAATCAGACGATTTACAGTTTATTATCCCAATAATCGTCAATAAAGATTTATATGATAATTGTTGATAATGGTCAACTAGTTGATCGTTTTCACAATTAGGCGAAAGTCAATCCAACTGATTTCACTCATTTTTGTCGAGCAACCTTATAACTCAACTCTCTCAGTCGGTTATTGGGAAAAATCGAGAGTACTTTTTTCTCTCATTTTTTTTCCTCAAGTCACTCATCAAATCATTTTACTGATGCTCGATGAATTCCCCGGATGCCTTTTTCCGATCCAACTGTAATTGTCCGCTTCCTCAATGGACACGATGAAAGTTAGAAGAGAAATTAATTACGGATCGATTCCATTCTAAAGTGCAGACATTTTGTCTCATAAACATAAAAAAAACCTGACGACTGTCCGCGCTATTTATACCCTCGCGTCACTTCCTTTCATAATCGTTACATTTTCACAATTAACCTTTTATGATGGAAAGTATATAATAACTTCGAAATCGTTCCACCAAAAGAAATGAAATTCCAATCATTTTGTCGTAGAATCGTTGATTGTTCCGGCCAACCTGATAATTATTATGGGCAACATTTTTTTTCTTATCTAATTTCATCTTCTTCTACGTTTTTGTTGGCAAATAATTTTTCTTCATCATGTTATAAAGATATGAAATAATGATCAGGTTGTGCAACTTTATCGATCATTATTTTCATGTTATATTTTTCGTGGTAAAAAAGGCCAGTGCAATCAGCATTAGACCGACAAAAACAAGCGGCCAAGAATTTGCAACAGAAAATATTGCCGATTTTAGAGCACGATTTTTATACCGATTGTCGATTTATGTAAGGTGGTCGCATGCACACGGAAAATGCCGAATATAAAAAGTGTCGCGAATTTTTTTTTTTTAATCTTATTCTCTGCTGAACTTGTAGACTTATCTGTGGGTGGCAGGAACACGGCAGCAGTTTTATATACTGAATCGCGTATCCCCGAAGAAAGGATCAGTTGCATGACTTTTACTGGAAACTGATAACAAGTTAACAGCGACGATGCTTAACGTAGAGTTTTCCAAACAAGCTCCAATAGTGTTGTTAAGATAGAAGGTGTTTTAAATTTTGCGAGAGAGAAAGCGGTGCAGGCGGATCTCAATTCGATCGGAACGAAACTCTGCTGAGCCGTTACAATGGTGTCATAATTATATAAAAAATTAACTTCGCCGGAATTTGTCGTCTCGGATCCTGGAATATTTTTTTTTTTTTTTTTTTTTTTTTTTTTTAAAAATTGATAAAATTATTGAGGAAAACATAACTGAAATGTTCTTTCGCGTAATATCATTTGCGTAATTATTATTTTATATAAAATATTCATGTAATCGTGGTTTCAGTGATTTAAATGTGCATCTAATTTTTCTAATTGTACTCAACTTTGCCGTTAAGCAAAAATTAATCGTCTAATAATCGACTAAGATCCAATAAATATTATAATAAACAATTTTGCATATTACAAAGATGAAAAAATAATTTTTAATATATTAATCATTACAAAACTTTTTTACGATTGATCTGTGTTATATAGATAAATGTTGTTATGAAAAAAAAAAAAAAACAAACAAAAAAAAACAAAATTCTCTCTCCGACTTATTATTGTCAGGAAAAATTAACATATAATTAATTGAACACTAAATAACAAAAGATTAATAACCATTTAGAAAAAATTCTCGTTAATCAATAGCATTTTCACTGGTATAGCTGATTCTGTTAAGATGAATTCAAGAACAATTTCCGACAAGCCAAAGCGTATAATTCATCGGAAAGGCAGATTCGATTTATAATGTGCGATGCGATTAATTGAGTTACCATTTAAATCGCAGGTGTTTAATTAATCAAACTTTCCTCCGTCAAAGTCGCGTTTATTATAAAATGGCAAGCCCGCATGTTCTGCAATTGGAACAAATTGAAGGAGTTAATTTGTTATTTGATTATTTTGCAAAAATGATTCGTGAAGGTGAGGTCGTAAATGTTAAATTTTGCGATCGATAAAGGATAAAATGAATCCAAAGGAAATTAAAATTAACTTTCTATACCATCTACAAACATATAATGGTTTTACCGTGAAAACGAAACTTTTCCTCGATAAATTTTGTGATGGTTTCTTTCGTTCCTCCAACGAGATTGATCACCATTCAATTTGCATCGTAACAAAAATCGTGGGCTTTCATCGACGGGTCGCGATATGTCTTCGATACCGCAGATGGAACAGTGTCATTATTAGTAGAAAGTCGACTTGATATTCTTCCTGGCTCGAGGTTTCGAACATACGTATTCGTGATCGCGGAAACCTGTTCAAAGTCGGCAGTACAGAAGGATGCCATCGAGTGAAATCTTCACTTTTTATATGCGTCGCCGGTTTTCTTTTCTTCAGGTCCCGATTGTAAACGATCGGATGTGCCGATGGGGCTTGATCGGTAATTAGCGTCAAAGTACTCTCGTCTGGCGGTGAAAAAGCCGGCCTGGAAAATGTAGCAGAAAGAGCGCGATTCCACCGACGATGGTATATTCTATTCGAACGAAAATCGTTACGTAAAGTATAAAATATCTGTGCTTGGCGTAAGGAAGTTTTTCTTATGTAACTAAGTAGGATAAGGTCGGATGAATCGCGGTGCAATCCGAGTTAAAATCTTCAAGTCAACGAACCTATAGAGGCAAGATGTCAAATTATTCCGAGGCGCTGTATATTAAAGAAAGCGACAATTTATTTCAAACAAATGACCAACGCTTTTTTTGTCAGTTTTTTCGCTTAAATTAGCGACTTTATTGTGACGTTGGGAAAAATGTTGACTGACGTTAACAATGCCGCAATTCTTGAAAGCGACCGTTATAGTGGGAGAAAAAGAAAAAAAAAAAAAAAACAACGAACTCAACCTTTACTCTAATTAATTTTTTACCTCATGCGCGTTACCTCATGCGACCGTTAATTAGTCGGTGTGACTGTAACGATTAACTTTGCTGGGTCTGCGATAACGAGATCGTTAAACGATTGTCGCACTTGAATCCTACACGCTTCTAATCAGTTATTTATAATTGGTGGAGCTTTTATGTAAAGCACTTATTTGGCTGACCGGTCGCACCACGAGAGAATAAGATGTCTTCATACAAGGAAACGTAGCAGTTACCGCATACGGCGTGAAGTATGGGTACTGGTCGACGTATCTGCAGGCGATAGCTAGCAATGTATCGACGAAAAATTTCACAATACCGCAGCCCCACTGACGAAACTAACTCACGATCCCAATCGAATGAATTATTACGCACAATTCGCCGACAACTTATAATGTTGCCGCGTCAGAATATATCGCGTTCGGGAATTTGGAAGTGCACCAATCCTGCGTAAAAAATTGCAATCGCCGAAAACGGCTGCGGCAAAATTCGCGTGCAAGTTTTTGTTCCTAACTTTATAAAAACTTGCTATGGTGCAATGGTATCCACTAAAGGACCGTAAAAGGTACATTTCAAAAATTGGCCAAAAAATGCAGCCTAATAATGCACTTAAAAATTCTGCATCAACAGATGCAGTGTGAAAAACTACATTTCGCAAACTTACATTTTTTAAATTGTTTTGCCCAAAGTAAAACCGAATGCAAAACGAATGCATTGATGCACTAAACCAAATGCAAATGATTTCTCACCATTCGATAAAACAATGGTGAGAAAACAAACAAATTCCAGATTGAGAGTCGCCATAAAAAAAAAAAAAAAAAAAAAAAAAAAAAAAAAAAAAAAAAAAAAAAAAATAAAAAAAAAAAAAAAATTTAAAATCTAAAATAAATAAATTAGTTAAACAACACTATAGTGATAATGAGTTAACCATTTGAGCAGATAATTTCCATAATTTAGCACCGCTAATGATTTAGCGATTAGAAACATTCTTACCGGTGCGATTTATAGCTTTAATTGTATACAATTGTCCAAACATTTTTTTTTTATAATTCATAATTTGAAGCAACACATTCTTCATTTATATCATCATTTTAATTATACAATTTTAATTTTATTGCTAAATTGATTTATTATCTTGTCTTCATCGTTTAATTAATTTTTCGTTTGTTTGACCAAATCAAGATCCCTGCTTGATTCATATAATGTGAAAATCATTTGAAACAACGCTCTTATCTGATTTACAGAACTCGTAAATAATCGACAGCGATATTGGCATCTCCAGATATACCTTTCGACTAAATTATATGTACACACTGCAACTGCGCATTACCAAAGCCTCACATTTTAGCACTGAATGTTAGAACTCAAAATATCATATGTTTTTTTTTTCCCTCAATTGCTTCTTCGTGCTCTTTATAAACGTTCTGTTCATGTAGTGACGAACATTCATGACTGAAATCGTACAAAAGGCATTGCGGAAATCTCGACAGACGCTGCAACACGAGATGAACATGTAAAGTTTCGTCACGAAGCGACCGATTCTGGATTAAACTTGTGATCGCTGAGCAGGATTAATACAACGTGATCTAAAACGCTGCAACCATCGTAAAACCCGTCCGACCATTCATCATCAGATCAACCCTTCAGAAAATCCATAACTGGGCCCATGCATGTCCTTATTTTCAATTCGGATTGAAAAGCTATCGTGCTCTCGAGCTCACATTTTTCAAAATTAAATGATGATGTTTATGACTGATCATTGCACCTCTCTTATCGTGCACTTTCTCTCCAGAACAATAATAATTAAAGGATCAAAATTTTAATAAAAAAAAAAAAAAAAATTATGATCTCTATATGAAATTAGTATCAAAGAAACATCAGTGAAATCAATGAAATTTAAAACGATGAACAAATTTCAATGATTAATTTTTTACATTCAACAATTTGAAAAGTTATCAAGATCTTATTAGGATAAGAAAAAAATTTTTTTTCAACGATCTAGATAATTATTTATGAAATTGTTTACATGAAAATTATTACTTCCAATGATTTGCATAATCATTTTGATTGGCAGGTACAATTAAATTTGTTGAAAACTGTTGATAAAATAAAAATATGGATATTGATATCGCGAAAGAAAAATAAGCGCTAAATTTTGTTTCCATTTAGAATAATTGTATTCCAAACAATTGAATAAAAAAATGATTAAATTTTCTTGGAAAAAAAATTATTTCCAGGGACATCTAATCAAGATTATTAATATTTACATGTGGAAACTTTTATTTTATGATAATTGTTTTATAATAATACAGAATTTGACGTAACCTGTTCAACTTATAATTATAATTACAATTGTTCGTACTTTCATAGTTAGGTGAGTGCAAGGATATGTGAACATGAACATGGTTTTAATGTCAAAGTGTTGGTAAATTCAGAACTGATAGAAGCCGGAGCCGTCTTTGTAGTAGAGGATAATTAACGATGCGAATCCTGTAAAGCAATCGAGATCCACGCGGTAAATCTTGACACGCTATTTTCATTTCTTGCAACACACCGACCGAGTGTTGTACCACTCTTCTCCCTTTTTTCGAACCCAATGACTCTTCCATTGAGACAAAAAGTTCAAGACAAATAAACTTTCTAGGATGAAATTAAATTCTACCCTTGTGTAATTCCAGGGATACTTAAAAATCAAACCATTATGATTTATTAGAGCAAAAATTTATGCGTAAAAATTACGTAAATCGTGTTACAAAAATGTTGGTTAAAAATTACTTCCAAAGTACCTGCGAGGTACGATGTTTTACAATAATAACATGCATTTTATGTGAACTGCATATGTTTTAGGACTAAACTTTTGCGCCTGGGGAAGCGAGAGGCAGAAACGAGTCTTTGATAAAGCTATTAAAAGTCGATGAAAAAAGTATAAAAGAAGTGGAACTTCCCGTAGTTGTGACAAAAATATTTCATACCGTCGCGATAAAAGCAGCCTGTCCACGCGACGAGAGTTCTTTTCCGACAGATCTATACTACTGTCTATAATGTCTATACATAAAGCGAATGATCAAGTAGGTGAGAGTGCTAACATAATTCACAAAGGCCACTCGCACCGTTCGGTCGACATTTTTTTTCAACAAAAACGTTCGGTCGTTGGAACTTGAGTCTTACATAAAAAAAAAGGTCTCATCGATCAATCCAAAATTTCGTCAGCAACACCAACTGAGTTTACTTCCGTAACATCTAGCAATTTATGTAACGTCATAGCAATTTTTTTGCACTCTTGTGTGCATAACGTAAGATCGTAAAAAATACGACCAATTGCATGAAGCAATGCTTTCATTATTACATCATTAAATTTGCACAGAGATAAGCGCGTTTACACTGTATAAAATAATTAGACGGTTGTTTACAAAATAGGGCTTCGAAAGTTCAATGTGCAATTCACAGGGAAGCTGCGGAAGGATGTGCCGTCGTGTATTACACAATCTTGAAGGATCATGTTTATTTCTAGCATTCGTACAGAAATATGTTTTCAATCATTGAAACTTCAAGTGAGTACACAAATATTTGATAAAAAGTGCAATAAAAAATGCACAATGCCAAATGACGTAAATGCATCCGCGAAAAGCATTTTTTGAAACTGCATTTGCAGTTATGCAAAACATTAAACTTTGAAAAACGTGAATCCAACTGAATTGATAATAATTTGTTAAATAAAATTAATGCAATTGATTTCGATGTAACGTAAAGTGAGTTGAACTTTACTATGCAATGAATATTGCACTTGCACATAAGTTAATGCCAATATCGCAGTCTGGACATTTCTCTGTAGTCCATATAGCAAAACGTGAACGTACTATACACCGTCCGTACTTTATGGAACGATTAAAAGCGTTTAATAAGTTTTAATCTACCGACATATATCTTGTTTGACACTTTCTGGCATAGGTAACAATTTTGGTTATCTTTATGGCTGCGCAAGCAGTATCAAGCGTTACATTATTTATGAATTTAAGATTCTTAGCTTCTCGTTGCGATTTGTTACAATTTGATGCTATCTCCGTTGCATTAATAATATAGAGTGTAAAAAAAAAAAAAAAAAAAAAAAAAAAACATTTCGATACAAATATGAACTTGTGAAAAAGAATTTAAAATGAGCGATAGTGTCGTTCGCAAATAACCAAGCACCACAATCTTATCCCAACAATCTATATTCTAAACAGTAAAAAAGTGCTCTGACCATAATAATTAGATTTGTAAAGTCTAATGAAAATGTTTGATATAATTGCACCCAAGAACACGCTCGGAATAAAAACGCGAGACACATAAGTTACAAGTGCACATTTTTGTCCGACTGCTCGAGTCATTAAAATGACTCGTGCTGAATGCTAATCATATCAGCCGAGCGACGAGAGTTCTTCTGGGACCACGTGACATAGCATCTTAATGAAATTATCAGCCGTTGCATTTATCAGGATCATCGTTGGCGCTAATTTACATCTCTGTTTTATCGCTTAACACATAATCAAAAATAACTTATCATCGTTGTAATTCAGTCTCAAATCCCCTGGCGTTACAATTAATTTGCAATCATCAACTGTTGTCCACCGGAGAGAAAAAAAAAAAAATCAAGTTCGAACTTTGATCCCTCCAGATAAGCAGAAGAACAGATCAGGTTTAATTGAAACAGCTTGCAAAATTCAGAACCCGACAACCTGTTGCAATTGGATAATTTTGTTTTCTAGCTCTGCTTCCGGTCGCGTGGTTGGCGTACGAGTTTTGTCGAGGATATCGGCGTGACCTTGGAACTTTCAACGCGAGCGCAATTGAGACAACTGCGTCTTAGCGCGCGGAACAAAAATGACACGTTGCTGAGATAACAATCGCTGCATTGCTCGCGCCGGCTCGTCACATGTTTGAACCCTTCACTGCACATGTGGGCTACGCACTTCACGTGACACACGTGCTTCGTAATCGGGCCTCGCAAAACATGCACACAAACGAGCGCCTATGCTCAAAGTGCAGACATATTTTCTCGTGCACGTTCTCTCCGCAAAGTCTCGCAAATGTCAGATGATAATCGCGGATTCTCCTGGTGTCTAATTATACTGGAAATCGTGTCTCAAACAATCTAATAGAATCTTTTGCCCCGAATTAATATAATGTTAGAAAAATAAGCAGCTTTTTACATTCGTTTGAAGAAAATGTGGAGAAAAGAAAAAGGTTAGCAGCATCTGAAAGGCATTTTCAGCATTCTCGAGTCATTGAAAACGATGAGGGGTGTTGCAAAAATGAAGGATAATCTTTTGAGGATTCAATTCAACAAAATTTATGCGCCAACATAAATTAGATTTTTGTTGCTGATTTCAAAAATCAAAATCTACGACATAATTTTTTGATACAACTTCATTTCTCACATTTACATTCAGATTTGAATTTGTTTCAAATTCTTGTTGCCATTTCATTGAAGGGTTGGGGACTGACCTCAGCCTCTCCTTAATAGATTGTCGGCTGTTGTGAAAGATTAAAAATGACGCGTCGTTGTTTGAGGCAACAGCATCACGATTCGGTGAAATCTCAAAGATAAAGGAAAACGGCGTGGAGTGCGATTCAATGTTCGTTGAGAATAAAATCGCAACGCATGTATCGCGTGAGAAAAGCATTTCCCACGATTATCTTCACTTAATAAATTTCAAAGATGTCCGTTTGGTGCTTGTTTGCCTGTAAACAAATTGTTTCGAAATTAATGACCCTTCTTGGGCAAGCCCTGACGTTTTGTTTGTCTAATTACGTCCGTTATATAATTAAATGGGGTTAATCAAACGATGACGAAAATATCGGTCAAGACTTGACCATTTGTCCAGCAATCCAAGACCAATACACGAAATGCGATTTCTGTAAAATGTTCTCGAACGTGCGAAATGAAACTTTAGCAATTGTATACGATTTCGCAATGATTCTCCTGATAATATCGCGTGTTTGAGGATCGTCCAAGTTGGACTATTCAAATGGTGTAACTTTCAAGACACAATCGAGTTGACGCATCTGAGAGTTTGAAAGAATTTTTTGGTTTTCATGAGTATACGTTTAAAGTAATTTTGTTTGTTCGTTTTTGTTTTTTTTTTTTTGTTTTTTTTTCAAACCATTGCGAAATCGATCGAATCATCAAAATTTCAATAAACGTTTGTCAAAAAAGTTGTTGAAATTTAAAATCATCCTTATTTAATGAGATGATAATTAATGATTGTTTTTTGGCGCAATAAGTGAAAGAAATTGAACGGGGGTCATAATTAATAACCAAAAGCACAATTCATCATCATCTAGTCTTCGCTTTTATAGAAATCACGCGAATCAGCCTTAACATTTAAACTCATTTAACACTCAATACAAACGTCACTCGACTGTACATCGGATACCAACATTTACCGAGACAAGACAATGCGCGAGATTAGACTTCGCGATTCACGAAAAATTCTCGCATTGTTCAAAGTCGAATGACGATTTCAATGGGTCGAAGTAATTTTTGTTCGTTTCCTTTTTTTGATTCGCGTTGTTAATATTAATTGCCGACCTTTTCGCGAGACCTTTGCTCGCACTTTGATTGTCCTTTAAGTGTTGATTCAGGCTGAGACCGGCGTTTATCTGATGCTGCTCAACGATAATGATGTTGTAAAATGCACTTAGCATTATGCGCCCCGTCTCGCGGCGCGAGATCATTTTATTATATCGTTCCACGGCAAATATCAATGGGGGATAACACGCGCATGAATCGACCGGTGTAATCCGAGTAAGTTTGTTAATAACGTACACCAGAGAAAAGAAAATCGCACTTATCCCATAAATCGTTCGGATTTATCGCTGTGGTCACGAGAACCCGATCGCTGAACAATACTCGAGGCGCGGGTGCATTGCATCGCATTCCAGGGGCTCGACTCAAGGACTACGCGTGGTAATGCCGTCGACAATAAATATTTCGCACGTAGTCATCCCTATAAGACACAAATAATCATCAGGAGTATACCGTGTGGTAAAAGATTTTTTTTTTTTTCTATAATTTACATTCATCTGATAAGTCAATGCGTTTCGATTCTTTTTATCTCGTCTTTCAAACGATGTTTGAATGTACGATCAACGAGACTATTTCGAAAAAGGAAATTGATCCTCGCGATAAGAGAAAGATATAAATATCTCTTGGTGTTGCCAATCCCAGCTGCAATTTTGTCTATAATGTTTTTCAAGTCGTCTCAATGAATAGTTTATAGGTATCGAAAAACTAAGCATCAAGGAAGATTATACACGAACAATATAAGCGAAGAAATAAAGTCTGTACTAGGATCATGAATGAATAAAAATACGTGATTGACAGGTGACTACAAAATGGTTGCTTAAAAAACGTTGATTAGCATATTAAAGGTGTTAACACGAACCATCAATATAATTAGGCATAGGCTAGAAGTTTACGACCAGAGCTTGGAACTTACACTTCTTAGCCCGATTACAAACGCTCATTAACCAACTGTTTATTACACGCTGCGCATTAAGGTGATTCGATCTCGACACGAAATTATCATGCAACTGTTCTCATTACCTTTCTGTCATGATCGATTAAAAAGTGTCTGATATCTGTTTCAATCACATTTTATCCTTTATGAAATGATAGAAAACAAATTTTTTGACACAGCGCATTCCCAGATGAAAGTAAATATTCAAATAGATTGTTTTTAAAAATGCCTTTTTTGCGAATGAAAACAATTATAAAAAAATACCGAATGGAAAAGAAAATGCAAATTTGCATATAAAAAATGAGGAGGTCGACTTTCTTTAACCTTTGCTCTTTTCTCGTAGGAAAAAATAAATTTGAAAAAATAAATGCATAAATCTTGTATTAAATGGCGCTTATTATTATTCTAATTCTTGACGTATCGTGTGATAAATCATATACTCCGGGTCCAGTTGGCATTCCGCAACTGCGCCAAATGTAATAAACGCCCACACGATGGGATAGCGAGATTGAAGGAACACAGCGCTGATTGACAACAGTTGCAACATTTGACAGCACCATATATTTTATCCGCAGCTTATATTTTTATCCCCCGAGTTTGGTGACAAAGGAAATTCCTCGCGTTGTGCACCGGCCCCGATAACCTGACACGACAAATTTGAGATAGGCATTTTAACGATTCATATATTATCATTTTGCCAACTGATTGTGCTCGAGATCGCAATGCGATCGACGGCCGCCAATTTGTCTTTGATATAAGAACTCAACCTGGACGTATGAATGTCACTGTCACTTGTTTCAATTTCATTTTTATTTTTAAATTTTTATCCGATAAAAAAATAAAATAATATATAAGTATCGATTCAATCATGACCAACAGACCGTAAATTATTGATCATTTTATCGCACCCATCGAAAAGTCAAATACAATGGGAATCTTCATTTTATCTCAAACGATTCAATCAACATTATTATTCATTTTCTTTTTTTTTCATCTCTCTCTCTCTCTCTCTCTCTCTCTCTCTTTCTTTTAATGATCGTGGAATTAAATTCCTATACTTTCTATAACTTTAAATATCTCATTATGATCGCAGACAGTTAGATACGCAATAAGAGATAGAAAAATTGCATCGCGTGGTATCCTGTGCGGATACCTCATTAGGTAAATGATTTGTTCCGGTTGAATTTGAATGATGCATATAAATTCGGTTACGTTGCTCAGAAGGAAGTAATCGAAAACAATATAAAGTGAAAACTACGTTCTTATTGGAAAATAAGAGTAGAAAAGTCAATTGGGACACAATTATTGACACAATTTTTGTAAAGCAGTGATTGAAAAGTAAATATAAAAAATTGTGTGAAAAAAGTTGCGAAGGTACCAAGAGGATTATATACAGTGTTACTTTTAAACTTGTACATTGGAGAGGCAAGAGAAAGGGATCATGAGAGCTACCTGTACACGTGTTAGCGCCTGCGCGGTCATTGTACTTTAAGTATGACCATCTAATGCAGACATAAAGAGTGATGGAAAATTGTAACGCTCGCGTTAATCAGTCAAATACGGATTTCCATTCTGATACAATATCGGTTGTGAACAAAATAATGCAACATTTTTGTCTCAATAAACAAATTTTAATTTTCTTTTTAATCTGTTAAAGATCATTATTTGAGCAATTTGATTAACGCGCGTTATTTATGCAGGTAATTTAAATTTTCAAAATTGCAGTGGGAAAAAATTTGCAAATCAATTTATCGATTCTGTATAGTTAATTATTCATCAAGAATTTTATAATCTTTGAATATTAACCGAGGAAAAGTTATCACGGGAGATAAAAATTTTCGTTATAAATTAAATACTTTTATTTTCATATATTAAAATAAGTTTCACTTTTAACTTCACGTGACGTGAGAAATGCCAGACGATTTTGAATGTACGCTTGCTCTTGTACCGACTGAACATGAAATGTTATTATGTATTAATAACGAAGCTCGTGTGGTACGAATTTCATAGCAAACTTATAAATTTGAAAAGAAAAAAAAAAAAAAAAAAAGTCATATGTTCACTGTGTGTAATGTCTGGAAATATTAAATTGTAAAAGTGAAACTGTCAGTTTCATAATTTGACAATGAATTTTCAATGAGTCGGAATGGAAATAAGAAAAAATCACGTTAACACACGTTTCAAAACTTTCATGGCTTACGGTTTTCCTTATTAAGAAGACTAGGATTGAAATTTAAAAATGAAACAATAATAACCGCGAGATTTGAACGTTGAAAGTAAAAAAAAAAGTTGAATAGAAAATTTCTCTATTTGAATGGTAAGCCGTTTTTCTACAATGAGAGGTAATAAAAGTTAAATGTCCTAGCTCGTGCAGTGCAAACCGCAATGACATTCAAAGTAATCGAAATATCAACAAATGATCAGCAAAATTAGTTGCTAATTAAAATAAAATCAACGTGATAATAAATTATTAGTTCACCTTAGTATTTTATATTTCGACCTTTCAATTGGCCAGCTGTGCTTGAATAAATTTATTGTTCCTAAACGAGTACGGAGGAGATGAGGGGTAGAAATTTTACCTCGTAATTTCAGCACGATCAAATCTTAATAATTGATACAATATTTCCAACTGGTAGAATCATCCATTTAAAATCGTTTAGTACCATTTCGATAATTACCCGATGAATTTGTAAATCACATAATCGGCGATCGAATCAGCTAAAAATGATGACTCCATTGCAAATCCTCGGCTGGAATATTAAGTTGGAGTTGCGACACTCGACTTGAATTCAGAGCCGAACTCAGATGTACCATCATTCTAATTCAAATTCTCCTACACAGTGAAAAGCGCGTTGTCATCGCACCAACACATAAATACATATCATCTCATTACAAGAGGATTGATCTCATCGGCCGATACGAAATATTCTCGATCCAACATGCAATTTCACAAACCGATTTCCTCACGTTATCGAACTGTGCAATAAACTGGTAACCTATTCAATGCATCTTCGCGACTCAATCCTTTATCGTCACATTTTGCGCTGCTCAAATCCATTACGTCCACTTATATATAGCCGCGTCGACAGGCTTCAGGGTGTTGCGCACTGATAAAAGATCGAGAATTAGAAATATTTGATGCCGCGTCAATAAAATATAATTGGTTTTACAACAGCCGCGTAAGTTTGAACATTCGGAACCCATACGTTCCTGTTTTTTTTTTTTTTTTTTTTCCTTCATCGCAAACAATTTCACAAATTGCCCAGTTTTTTTTTACCAATTAGCGTAGCGCCCATAAAATGGTGTTTGATTATATTCCATGTAATTATTCTGCTGCTTTTGATTTATATTAATGAATTGTAAATTTCAAAGGCATGTATAATGTTTTTGAGAAGAAAGGCTGCGGCTTCGAAGATGCGTCCTGATTGCAACAGACGATTGCATTGTTGCACCAAAAGTGCATGATCGCGATGACGAAACAGATGATCGCAAAATATGTTATTTTCTGTTTGTTTCATTGTTTTAGATTTTTTTTTTTTTTTTTTTTTTTTCATACTTTTTCAGTTTAAAATGTTATTGGTGGTAATTTTTGAATTCGTTGCAACGATGAAAGTTGAAAAAGAAATGTTGTCAGAATGTGTATAAACAATGATATAAATTTGATCGAAAACTGACTATTAGTTTGGGTTGCAACAACCTCAACTTTTCGTGTTGAACAATTTTTTAATTTGAATTTCAATGAATTCGTGTGTTGTCTGTCGAGGCAATAAAAAAAGTTTTACCGCCAGATTTGGAGAGTTTAATTTCGGCTAAAGTCGTGTTTGTTGACAAGCACCGCGAGTGTTGCAACGAAAAGTAAATATCGATTTCCCAACTGAAATATCAGGTACTTTCAGCACTTTTCGCACGTACTGTGTTGAAAAACAAAAACAATGGTTGGACAGTGAAATTAGTGGTTAGGCGCACATTCCCCATGAAATATTTAGTCGTTACTCGATACTTTTGTCTGGTTTGGCTCGACAAAAAAAAGAGGTCGCAATTAAAACGACGCCGATCAATGGTGCATGTATACATACGCTGCAAGTACGCGAGATCAAGCTTATGATGAAAGTGCGAAAAATTTTTGAAATTCTCGCATAATTTGTTTCTCGTTGTTTGTTGTAGCGAAAATTTGTATCGAACAATTTACGAAATACAAAAGTATATATTCGGCTCTGTTGCAATAAATATGGATAATAAATCAAAATCGATTTGTCTTGCGAGATAGGCCGTTGGTACACAAAAACAAAGCGCTCGCAATCGATCGCTCGGAAAGTTTGTCAGGTTTATATTATTGATGTCTGTGTGTCTCTTCATCCGCAAAATTGCACAATCAAAAATTTCAAAGCCTACCCGCCGTGTGGTGACTCTTGAAAATTGTATTGCGCCATGGCTAATCCAAGCGTCGTGCCACGATTATGCTAATTTAATAGAAGTAAACCGAGAGCAGTCTTGCACTTATACATTCGGCTACAATGTGTAATGATACGTGTGCCATTTGTGAAATTGTCGACATCGACAATGGTATGCTATTCTTTCAAACAGTCGTAACCGCATAGAAATTTTTTTTTTTTTTTTTTTTTTCAAACCAATTTTCACCGGATTAAATTACTGCAATGTATTTGCAATTAGGTTTGAATCTAACAAACCAAAAGATAGAAAAGTTTTGATTTTCACATCAAGATTTGGAAACCAAATTAATTGGATTTTTCGCCACGCTCCGAGATTACAGCTCAAAAAATGGTCACTTTCTTTGGTAAACCATTTTCTCGATCTACTTTTCTTGATGTAAAAAATTGTTGACAATTACTGCTGGTATAGCACATGATTCGATAAGGCAAGAGGAGATTATAGTTGTATCAGACACTGTAATAAAACGTTTAAAAAAAAGAAGGTGGGACACAAATGAACTTAACATTCACTGTTAGACGACCTTATTAGAAGTATCACATCCTAATTGGTCCAGTAAGCCCAAACAATCGACCACAATGAAAGTACGAAATTGAACGGCATCGAATAATAAGAACAATTTCTAATTTTAGGCACGCCAATTTGTATGACCAATCATGAGACATAAACATTTTGCAACGTGATTGTTTTTTTGTTGTTTCTTTTCTGAACGGTGCCTCGAAAAAGCGAGAGAAACATTTTTGTAATTAACCAAAAGCATTGGTACTTGACAAGGCGGCCATAAAATCTGTCGATTTCACAAATTTTATTGATTATGAATGTATAATTTTATGCGTCGTTGTTGGGTTAAGCTGATTCGGCTGTAATTATATACGAGCTGTACAAAATAAAATAATTCAATCTCGCAAGGCAGTAACGTGCAACGTGTATTTTTAAACGGGCATTTAGGAATAACCGAGAGACTCGCGGTGGTATGCCGCTTCATCGTACACATTCTCCTTTTCTATGGATATACGCGCGGACGGCGCAACGCAAACACACGGTGTATGTTCCCTTACACGTGACTCAGTCAAACAGCGTGCAATGTCACGTGCATTGGACAGTCTACTTGCGCCGCACTCACGTGCACGTGAATTGAGCCTTGGCATTATTTTGAACCAGAACTTTGCTGCAGGTTTGATAAACACCGGTTGAAATCTCATGACCGTCGATTATAATCCAACCTGTTATTATAAAATGCGTTCATCGACGTACGACTTTTTCATTTTCATTTTGTTTTTCATCTATCAAACAAATTTCTACAATTAAATTATACTATTAAATATGTCAAACAATTGAGAAATACTTTATTATTTAAAATGGGTGAATTTTGATGTTTCGTTAGTTTGTTGAGATCGTTGTTGCCGCGAACAAAACATCAGTGCGTGCGAATTCGCATTTCGATCAACTTTTTAAAACGTAAGAGTGATAAATTGAATTTCACAAATGACCATAAATTTGACGTCTCGTTTAGTTTGTTGATTCGCCGCCGATCGTGTTTTATTTGTGGGAAACTTTCATCATTCTCCCCCTTGATTATGTTCGGGTGCCTGATACACACGCGCGTGTATAAAGAAACTTGATAGAAAAACGGCACGTGAAATGTTAGAAAGCTGCGGCGGCGGCGATGCGGGTGTTTCGCGCGCTGCACAAATCACGAGTCTGCTCGTTCCTGAACCGGCTACGTTTCGCCGTGTGTACGATTGATAATTAGAAGGGTAATGATAAAGTAATGGTGGATTTTCGCAATAGCTATACTGTTTATCCCAAATAAGGGCCGACGAATATGTGTCTCTACAAAGTTAAAACCAATTACCTTTTATAATTACCCGCCATCGATCCAATAACGATAATGTCAATTTTGTACATTTTTTCCTTTTTTGTCATATTAATTATTTCCTATGTTGTTTATACCGAAACTTTAACATTTTTCAATCGTTTCTAAATATAATTAAAGTTTTAATTTAAGACCCTCTAGAACGCTAAGGCGCTAGTATAATGATTCGTTTTCGAATGAATTGTATAATTTAAAAATTTGTTCAAACAAATGATCCTGAAATTGTCGATGTGGAAAGTCCAAGGTCTAATGTTAAATCAAAATTGATTTAATGAGTTAAAAGACTGTCAATTTGAGATTGAAAATGAATCAAGGGCGATTGTTTTGCATGATGAAAATTGAATGAATGAGCTATCGCACTGGTGTTTTGTGGAAGGAAAAAAAGAAAAAAAAAAAAAAAAAAAACAGTTGAACTCTGCAATGAATTTACGGAAAGTACGTATCATTAGGCTTGACAAATGGCATTATCAAGTATCTTAAATTACTTGGCTGAGTTTAATAATGCATTGGGCAATAAAATTGAAAAAGAAACTGAGAGCCCATGCAGGCGCAATTTAATTCGTCATTATTATGAATTATGTAATTCAATTACAATTCCATAAGTAGATTGCAGTGGCAAAAAAGATTTCGCCGCGGAAAATGTGTAATGCTGGTGTGCAATTTTGCCGAATCAATCAGAAGTTGGCTCAAAAATGTTCTGCGACAACTTGACCTGGAGTGGCGCGCGCGAAGGAGTTGAGCCTAAAAGATAGCGAAACTGCGAGCCGCGGGCGTGCCACCGCAAGCTAATTGATGACAAAAAATGCGAAAAACAAGTGACACGACGGGAGCAGCGAAATGCCCGCGGACAAGTGAACTAGGAAACGAAAGGAAAAAACAGTCAGGGGCCACCCCGAAAAAGGCGCTGCTCCGCGGCTCGACAATGTTAATTGCTTCTGGTGCCAGCGCTCCTCTGGGGCCAGCCCGAATCGCCATATTCGACGACGAATCGGCCGGCGCGAACTTGTTCGACTCGACCAACGACATTTCGCGTAGAAAGTTGATGTTTAAATCAAATCGGCCTCTGCATCTGTTGGAAGCACTTTTCATAAAGTTTCGCTCGGCAACGAAAAATTTTGCTTCGCGGAAATGCTGCTCTGCCCCCGGGCTGGCGTTCACTTTTTGCGCTGAGGATTAATGCGCTTTACCATTTTTGTTTCGGCCGATCATTAGTTTTGAAGTTAGGCTCGGAAGTAACCCCTGCTGCGTGACTGCACTTTTGTTTTTTTTTTTTTTTTTTTTTTTTGCCACTGATTTTCTGATAGCAAAGTTATACGAGGAACCGATCGAAATGAATTATAGCCACCGCACTTGGCGAAATGTTTCAGGTGTTTGGGATCGGTTCACCGCCGATTTGTGGCTGATTTATTATCATCCTGGTGGTTTTCCTTGTTTAGAAGCTCTGAAAGAAAGTCATGAGCTGACCAAAAGGCTTTTATCTTTGCCGATTTTCTTCTTCCTTCTGATTCTTATTTTTATTCTTACCGGTCGTTTTATCCATGATAATTGTTTTATTATTAACTAATTTTGTATATTCATACCGATTTTTCAATAGCGAGTGTATCATTCTCACCGAATCATTTCATTGATTCGGTAATAAATTGTTGATCTGTAAATCGTTATTTTCTATTGAAATGGTTTGAATTTGTTGAAATCCAATAAGTCTCGGAAAAGCAAACGAGTCTAAGTCAAGTATGCTAGACTCGTCGTGGCAGCATTTGAAAAAGTCAAGATAAACATTCCATCTGAGAAAATTTCATACTTTTCGCATCAAGATGAACTTTTTAATTGTTCAGAAAAATGTTGGATCGATAACTAATATACTAATCAAAATTCTTGTGAAATTCTTCTCAAATTAAAAAAAAAAATCTCAATCGTCAGTAATAATTACCGATCGCTGCAATTGGATCTAATGTTGACAATATATTAGATAACACCTCTTTATTTCTATTTCATTTGAAAACAAATTTGTTTAATCATCTTGAAAAATAAAATCGTTGCTACCCTTAATAATATGAATCACTTTAGATTTGTTTTTCTTCGTTCGTATAAAAACATATACGAGGCAGAATAAAAAATTTCCATCTCTGCTGAAAGTCTCGAACTGCGTCCTATTAAATCAGCTCGCTCCGAGGCTTCGCGATAATAATATGAAATTAATATCGTAGAAAATAATGGAACCGTAATTGGAAAGAGTGTTTGTAACGATGGAATAATTGAACACACGCTTGTTACGTTGTTGCAAAATCAAAGCTAAGAAACTTGTTGCATAATGTGTTCGTGTCGCTGCTTCTTCAATAATGAATTCAAACAAATAAAATTAGTCTCGTATTTGATATGCGCTATACATTTCAAAACATTGCTTTTCAAATTGTTCGAGCCATTGTCCGTGTAAGCGACACCATCACTGGCGTAACAAAAGTTTTGTAAATAATAAACAAGAAGGAACGTCCCCGACACATACCTGAATTAATAAGCTGAAACCCACCGTTTTCACCACAATCGTAAAACGATTTTAATTGAATTGACTCAATGAAGGGTAAAGATGTGACGAAAAATTAACGGATGATAAAAAAAATCATTAAAACCGCCAGCTGACGAAACAGGTTGACCATAAAAATCGACTGTTTTCGAATCTGAAAACAATATTTGTTAAGACCACCTTATCATCAGTGATTATGCTGAGGATTATTTTTTTACAACAATCGCGCGTACCATAAATTTAAAAGCTCATGTTATTGTCGTAATTTTTGTGGGGGAAAAACCGCCTTTGATTTATGTCCAGTGTAACCTTTTCAATTATAAACATAATTAATTATTTACCTGAAGATAATTAATTTAGTTTGTGTATTTTTTTTTTTTTTTTGTTCCCATCAGTATGTTCGCGGATATACTATCGCGATGCATTTGCATTCCTATTTGCGTTTCCGATAACATCTTTTTTCAAGATCGCTATGAGATAGCGGATAGTTGGAGTTTATACTGAATAACTTTAACTCAAACTGAGTGGGATCATGCAAAAAGTAGAAACTATTGTCAATCGGTTGCTAATCAATCGCCATCAGCGCAGGGAAAAAGTGAATGCGAATCAGTGTATGCGAGTAAAAAACAATGATGAAAATTTGTCTTCAGTCTCAAAGTCTCTGAGATAGTTCACAGTTATTTATTATTTGAAATATCAAAGTGCAATAAATTATCTATAAATTAATTTTGTTATTGCATTATTTTATCGTTGCCACGATTTCTTCAAATCTACTAAATCGGTTTTATTCAAACTTTTACGTTTTACTTTCAAATTTATATACAAAATAAACATTTTGTTATTCATTATTTTGAAATTGGCTAACGAAAAAGTTCGAGTTCGCATATTTATTCAAAACAATTTTCTCTTAATCTGTCAATTATTTCAATTTTTAGTTTCAAATTTATTTTCGTTTAACAAGTTTAATTTTGATTCAATATGAATTTCAAAATTTTATAATATATTATTTAATATTGAATTTCATAGTTCAATCATCATTATCTTTCCAATTAACATTATAATAACACTGTGTTAAAAATGTTGAACTAATAAAATAATTGTGATACTCACAGTGACAGATTGATCCAAATATTTAGCCATAAATTTGAAACAAATTGAGCTTTTGTTTGTTTGTTGAATAGTTACGAAACTGTGACTCTTATTTTTAATCAAAAAATCATGAATGAAATTAAACAAACAAATTTACCAATTTTGCACATCGAGCTGATGCTACCGTATTTCATATATATCACGATATTAAAAAAAGAAGTAAATATAATTGAAAATGGACGATGATCTGTACTTTACGTAATAGTAAAAGTGCATTTTTAAGAGATTTTCATTCATTGGTTAATTAGCTTTTACTTTTTTTTTTTTTCACTCTTTAAAATCGTTTACCATATTTGTTTCTTCTTAAACTTTTACATCTTTGATATATATTCTCTCGAGATATTTCTCATTAAGTTTTAATTATAAAATTGTACCCAGCCTAGTAATTACACCAAAAACTATATAATTTTTTGCGTTAATCCCTTTCAAATGAAATTTTTTAGTCCAAATTATGAAACTCAATTTGTTTCAAAAATTAGTACGAGGCAGGCTGAATCCGATCACCTATAACATTTTGCTGCAAAATTACGCAAAACGTTTCTTGTTGGTAATCAATGTCAATAACAGTTACGGATGCCCGACGGCACCATTTTGATTGAAGCACAACCGGTGTTTAACATTCGACGGGAGAACGCATGCGTTCTATCGCAAGACCAATGGATGGCCGAGCTAATTACTGATGAGACTTGAGCATTGAGTCGCGTGAATCATGTGTAGCCGCCGAGCGATCGTTCACACGTGCGTAAGTATAAAACTTTGTCGCACTTTTTTTTTTTTTTTTTTTTTTTTTTTCATCCTCTCATCGCATAAACACCGGTTTTGCGTGGACTTTAACGTCGTCTCGCACGGGGATATAGATGCGGCTCGAGTCATATCTCCGCGGTGGAATCGCAAAGCGCGTGGCGCAGCACGTGCGGGGGGCCACTGGCTCACGTGTGCCACGTGACATTGTGCAATTTAGCCACTTGACTTTCAATCACCGAATTGATAATCAAAACAAACCCTCATCCAAACAGAACTGCGATGTTGCGCGAACCGATTTTAACCGATTTCTTCATGTTATTTTTGCCGATTTTTGATCTGTTGTTACAAGCGCGATTTCAAAAGAAACGAAAAAAACTTAATAAAATTTGCTGTTAAATGGCGATATAATGTTTAAAAATAATGTTTATACTCTTTGAAAATGATACTTTGACATTCTTTTTAAAAATATATATAAATAAGTGATAAAAATGTATACGTTAACCGATTTTTGATCGCACACGCTACTGCAAAAAAATTACATTTGATGTATATTACACGAGAGATTATTATTGTTGCAACATTTCCTTTCGCAAAGAGTTAACTAATGTTATGATTAACGCTTGCTGTTAGGCAGTTGGGTGTATGCTTTTTATGCACACGCCAATGACAAAGTTGACGATGATAAAAATTGTTTGATTAATCGAACTGCCGGAAAAGACAGGCGGAAAATTTTTCATTATAATTTTATTACTTTTTTCATAATGGATTAGATGATTTACGAAGTGTTGAATGAAAGTTCAATGATACGGAGTCAATCAATGTTATTTACATTTTTGACCTAGAATTAATTCTTTCCCCCCGCGGGATAATAAAATTTAGACACAAAAATAACATCTGTTTTTTTATTGCACCGTACATTTCCAAACATCAGAACGATATCTAGATCTGTATATATACCGAATCGAGACAAAGGTTGAGATTCGAATCGGCAATCATCATTCCAGCGGAGACTTTTCGCCTTCAATTAATGCCAAATCGGACAAGCTAATTGAATAATTTTCAGCGGTCGTTGCCAAACGGGAGAGAAAAAAAATGTGCTATGTTTATTATCAGAGCGACTGTCTTATGCCTCACACCCGTCACGAGTAAAAGGCAATCATTATTTCAACGTACTTAGATATAAATTCAGAGAATTGGGTCTGATCAGATTAAGAAACAATGAGGCAAACTAAAAGAAGCACTATTATAAATATGCAAATAAGAGGAAATAAACAAGTGGTGGAAGATAAAAATGAGGGCGGTTTTACAATAAGCGGACAATCGCGGTTGAAAGATATGGTGTGCAGAACGGTATAGAATTTGAGATGAATGCATAAATAGAATGAAAGTAGAATGAGAGTTGACAGTTTGTCTGGCAGTGTCTTAAACGACTCGACTTGAAAACCTCGACCCGAAAGAACATAAGTTGCGACCCCCACGTGAGCCTTGTCATCTCAGAAGAGAGCCGTCGATATGATCTTCACGCGAGCGCAATTTAATGCACGGCTTTTGTGCAAGATCGTTGCATCATCCCAGCGAGACAGAAAAATCATAACAATTCGGAATATCATTACGGTTTTGTTGTCTCTGCCTTTCTTTCCCACAGATTACGCAGATTAACATCTGCAGAAGGAAGTATACAACTTTCGTAAGCACCGAGAGTCCTCTAAACATTCAACGGCCTGCAAGGATAACAAGCTTGAATATATAAATAAAGAAATTTTGCACGTACGAAAGAAGATGAAGCTAATGAGAAAGAATTAAAGTGCCCTGAGCGATACGCTCAGACGGGCAATCACAGTATCCTTATTAAACAGCCGTGAGCCAGTGAAGAAACATGCATACGAGATGTAAATCCAACATTTTTTCAGACGGAACGGGGTTAAGTGGCATAATTGTTTACGAGAACGTATAAAAGTTAATCGTGCTCTGAACGATGGACTCGGATTTGAAGAAACACAACGTGATGCTTACAATTTTGTTTGTTCATTTTATGTCGCTATCAAGTTCTGATGTGACCGAACTGAATTTATTACGACAAAATTAAATGATTTGTACGTGTGAACTGGTATCAGTTTTGAAATATAAAATAAATTTGAACGAGGGTCGCCTCAACGATTACTCTAATTGGATCTTATCGGTCAAAAAATTGGTCAAGTAGATCTGATGCGACAAGTTATTCTACAAATAATCTGCCGCATGGACTCATTGTTTATTCATGTCCTAACTAAATGCCATAATTAAGAAATGGGATTCAAGTGGATGTGACCTTATACGAGGCCTCATCCCAACTGGCGGTGTGTAATAAATTTGTATGATTACATTTGGACGTGTCTTTAAGTTCAAAAACGTGAGCTTGACTCAAGTGATCGATTCGCGATGATAATAATATTCGCTGCCTCGCGAGGCACGAGAGCTGTAATGAGTTCTCATGCGGTCGCATTGTGCAAGTACCCAGCCGTGAACTTTAAGTCATCGGCTAGGAATCCCGCGGATCTATCATGCGCGGAACGAGCGAACCAACCGATTTTGATTTCGACCTTCGGGCCAATTCTCATCCGGGACGCTCAATCATTCTCCTCTGCTCTGTTAATTAAATATCAATCAAACGGTATCAGAGACCAACCGAAACGGCACGAAATTTCTGACATTTCAAATTATTATATTTCTGCCGAATATTTTTCACGCGCGCCAAAAGTTCACATGTAACACGGTGCCTTTCCCACCGCGAACACACACATAACATCCCGCGAGATAATGCGCCGCGCATGTGTGAACATAAAATATTCCCCGGCGAACAAAACAAATAAAAAATATTCAAACAAATCGTATACTTTTAAATGTCACTCATTTTGCTTTTATATTCTCATGCATGTGTTGACTGATTGAACGCAAATGGGATAGACCGCCATACGATCCGCGTTTCAATATACATGACGAATCGACATACCACTGACATAACTTTTGTTTTCATCACTGATGTTTCAATCGAAACGCAATTGGCGAAAACGTTAAGCAACTATCTTCGCGCTTGTCTGACGTTTCATTTCTAAAATTCTCACCTGATTTTGAAGGCTCTTGAGGATATCCCGACACGTAACGATATCCCAAAAAGTATACGACGACCAGGCAGACCAAGAGGATCCTCATTTTCACTGTCGGAACAACTAATCACGGATAAAGCAAAGAAACCGACTTTACATTTAATTTCACATCAAAATATGAGCCGGCGAACAGTCAAAACACTGCTAATTAATGGCCGAGTGCAAGATTTTGCATTTAATTTTGAATGACAAACTTGATAAAAGTCGAAATTTGGAGGTTGTTGTCGATTGTGACAAGAGGAGAGTCAGTACTGTGTTAGTGTTATCGCTGTCTGACTGTACAGCAGTCTGGAGGGTATGCTGCTGCTTTCACCGGTCTTATAGTCGCTCAAGAAAGCGTCTCATTTAATGTAGAAGGTGGGTGCACAATGTAGAGGGGATTAGGGTGCGAAAAGATGTCAATCGAGATGTTAAACAAAATTTAATTTTACCTAACCATGTGTTTTATATATATATATATATATATATATATATATATATATATATATATTTGTCATTGTATGACGAAAATGACAAAATACAAACCTTAATCAACTATCATTTCAAGGTTTACACGTTTATTTTAGAAACAATTTTTGTTCGACTTTAAATGATCTCAATTTTTAATTTTAATTTCATCTTCTTTATAAAACAGTTTTTTTGTTCAATCACACATTTATTCAAATGTCACAATAACTTTTGCTTCATATATATGATTATGGTGATTGCTATTTTCTATTTCATATACAATTTTTTGAAATTAAATTTTATGATTCAAAAAATTGCATTTTCTTGTAATAAAGGTCGAGAACTATATATAATTCCAAAAAACGTGATGTTTGTAGTGACAGACTAGAATATAAAATCGAAGATTAAGTGTATTTTCATTATTGTGATAAAGTACAACTTTTTTACCATAAAATTAAACTTGACAGATAGTGTAATTTCACAATTGGCCCAAACGTTCATACAGTGTTCCCCGAACCTGGAACGTTTGAAAACGTCAAGAGATAGTACAATTTTTCAAACTTCAAAAACCGTCAGGAGTACTAAAAATGATTTATTATTTTTATTTTTATACATAAATGTTTGATAAGATCATTACATTTAAAAAATTCTACTATAAATTACACTTGTTACACTGTAAGCAACTACTTGCTGGATGAATTTGTTGCATAAACAGATTGACTTTTACGAGTACATTAAAATCACAAATACAAATAAATGATTCGAGTTTTAATTGCCGTTAATCTATCGTAACGTCTAGTCGTAAAATCTTTTTTGAAATGAGGAGGACAACAAAACATATCCCATTTAGCAAAACGTAAATTTCGTCAGTTTTCCATCACAATAATTTAACGTATACGATAATAAAAAAAAAAAAAAAACAAAAAAACAAACAAAAAACAAATTTCAAGGTATATTCAAACGTTTATCACATACATTTATAATTAATGAGATCATTAATTACTTCGGAGATCTGTTAGCTAATTTTTCATATTTCAATCAGTATTCATACATTTTAAATACTCGCTATACTTTTAGCATACAAAGAAATAATATTATTTGTTATAGATTTATTGATGAGCTATACTATTTTCTGACTAGATATCCATATTTTTCCCATACGCATTCCAAAACTTGTTCATTTCAAATCCCTTGAAATGTCATGTCGATTGATCATTTTGTTATTCCTCTGGTTTCATTTATTTACAATGGTACACATCAAATGTTGGCCTATTATTTTTCATAGAAACTTTTTTTTTCTCTGCGATAATAGCTGTGCACAATTTAGATTATTTCTTATGATTTTAAATAAGACATTACACTGTTCCAATACGTCAAGTTATGTTTTTTATATTATTATGATATCAAAATTTGTATCGACGATATTTTCTTTATGATTACAAAAAGACTCTAAACATCATCTAATCCAAACAATAATCGAGTCCTACCAACTTTCTAGGCATCTATAAAAACGCTTAGTGAAATTCCTTTCCAACTATTATCCCGCACGGTTGTAAAACATTTGTCAACTTCGGTCGCTTATACGGTATCTCGACTTCATCTTTTTTAAGGATTTCCTCAATCGAGTACGGATTTCTTTTCCTCGGCGTTTGCGTAAAAATTTGATTCTCGTTTATTACTTTTTCCGCTGCCCTCGCGGTGTTTTCTTTCGACATCGTGTCTGGAATAGTTGGCGTGTTTTTAATTTGATCTTCCGAAGTCAGCACAGAAAAGCTCGACAACTTAGATGTTTCCGGTATCTGGCCACCCACTCTCATTTTCGACAAAACATTATAATTAGGAACACACGGATTCATTTCTTTGGCATGTCTTGCACCTGCATTTCGCTCAACGCTGTCAATTTTTTCTAAATCTAAAACACTGTTCATTCTATGGTGAACCTTCCCGCTTTCCGGAACGTCAGCTGTGCTATCGTCAAAGTCACTTTTGTCTAAGGAATCGTCGCTGACGTTTACTGAACTTGGACCAGACGATTTTAGATCGGTGTATGGATGAGTTGATTTGGCCTCATCCGATTGATCATTGGTTAATCCATCTATCACGGAAATCCTAAAAAAATTATCATTTTTTGTAAATCACCCGGTTTCTTTGAATTTGATTACAAATTTTATAACTCTTAGAATAACTGAAACATCTTTCGAATTGAATGAAAAAAAAAAAAGAATTAAATGACATACTTATTATCTCTATTTAAAGTGAGGTTGCTCTGATACAATGATGAACAAAAATTGGAATTCCACGATGGTGATCTTGTATTTGTTGATGTTGGTGAAACATGCAGTGGTCCCAAAAGGCTTGGATAAAACAACTGATAATCTCCCTGCATCATTGGTCCTGAAAAAAAAAATTGAATCTCAATTACAATCCTTATCAAATCTTACACGCAATAAAAAATAATTTGTCCGCATACGTGTATGTATGTTCAAGTAAATACGGTTGCATATAAGCAGGCTGTGTATCTATACGTTATACGTGTTTCTTTTCGCTTGGGTAATTAAAGTCAAGAAAGAATGTGATATCTAAAGACGAAAATGTACCTCGAAGGCCAGATACGTTGGTTGGTATTCTGTTTTGATAATTCGAAGGAGAGCCAGTGTCCGGAGGCAGATGGTCACTGTGTAATCCACTACCTCTGAGAATCCGGTTGACGGAGGATACAGAGGGCACGTTGTCGGGATCGCAAACCCCTTGACGTGCCAATTGCTCTCGAATCTCCCACGCAAACATTGTCGGTTGCTCTTGTTTCATTTTAAGGATTTTCTTGACAACGCTCGGCGTAGCTACTTGCTGAAACATTGTCACCAAGTTGTTATGGTATGTCTTCAGGACAATGTGAGCCTGGCACTGTTTCTGAAAGCATATCGTTCAAGTATTTCAAGTTTTACTTAAGCAACTGTCAACTGTCATGTTCAATTGATGTCAACCTTTTGTTTGTTTGTATTATTATTATTATTATTTTTTTTTTTTTGTTCAAATGAAATGAGGCAGACTTATTATTTTTATTTATTTCAGTTTTAATGAACCAGGGAACTCCGTTCGCTCCGCTCACTGCACTCCTTGCGCGCTACGCGCGCTAACCCCGCAAACAGATAGCAAGATTTGTACGCAGAAATGTTGATCAATTTGATAATACGTATGAATGTGTCATTATGATGATTTTTCAACTTCCCCATCATGAAATCATCATCATCATAATAACCAACTGATTCGTCTTTCCATAATGAATCCAACGGTATATGATACATATATATTCATGACAAATTGAATCCTAATTGGAAACAGCGGCGAAACTTTTTTTTAATATACAGGTAGATTATTCCAAAAATCTATTTGATAATCCAATAATTGAAATTTAGTTTCATAAAATGATATTAAACTTTGTCCGAGACTTTGTCAAACAATCAATCTATTTACATTTCCGTTTTATCTGATGCAAACCTAACATCGCATTTGATGTCGAAGTTGAACCGTTAATCAATCAATAATTAAAATACAAAATAAATTAACAAAATCACATGCTACTTTTTTTAATTCTAAACGTTCATTTATAAAGTAATGAACAGCGTTATGATTAAACATGCCCTTTCTACCTGCTTCGCGGTTGCTGTGAAATGGTAATGGGTTGCAAATATGCAGGGGCATTAATTAATGTACTTCCATAGCAAATAAATTTTGTGCAAACAATTATAATAAACATTTTTATCGTTAATATTTTGCACGTCATTTATTTTTTGTTATGCGTTTAAACAAGTTCTCCTCTATCACAAAATTGCAGTTTCTAAAATCGGTATATCAATCGATATCTGATAAAATGAAGAACAAAGCAGTAGAAACAAGAAATATTATTCACCTTTGTTTTACTTCCGCCAATGCTTCCCGGTCGGATACTGCCAGTTTCATAAAATCGTGTTAGAATTTTGGAAACACATCCATGTGAGACCAAAAGTTGTCTTGAAATATCACAAGGTCTGACACCGACCAAAGCTAATTGTACAATTCTCTGCCTTACACAATCTGGAAGTGGTCTACCGTTGACAAAAACGCCTCCTAATTGATTGACTCCGGCTTGTCCTGAAATATCACTTTGATACATTAAATGACTAGCATTTATTGTTCATATTAAATGTCAATTCATTTTGAAATGCACGTAAAGTTTTATATATATATATATATATATATATATTTTTTTTTTTTTTTCAGTAAAGCAAAATTTTTCAATTTGTATAAATGACGAAATCTCACCTGTGTGTGGCATTTTATGAGTAACCTTGGAGCCTATCTGAAATAAAAAAAGGGGTAGGTTTAAAATTTATTTGCAAAAACAAAAATGTAAAAACATGTATAGGAATTGATAAGTCGAAATCGATAGAATCGAGCTGAGCAGCAATAATTTTAGAATATTGTGTTGTACGCTTCTTAAAACGTGAATTACAATAAGCTTGCGTCGTTAAGGTCACGCTTTCACATGTAAACCCTAAGCGAAATTTAACTTGTGTTTATTCATTAGCTGACTACCGTGCATTTACATGACAGGTTAAGGTTTACCAGAGGGGTAGGTAATAGTAGCCATATCTCTGATACGCTGCTCGCTATAAAGATGTGAATATATTATTTTCAAAGTTGTGCGTGATGTTTAAGAACCACCTCGAGGTCTGGGCAAATCGATCTGTGCATGCACAGAGAAGGCAACAACTTTTCATGATCCTACAAATTTCGAGATTTTATTTTGCATCATGTTTTACTCTTAATAATAGAATTGAATTCACACCTTTCACACATCCTATGACTTTTAGATATACCAAGGGGCTTGGGATTGTGTTGTTGAAGCCGGCACCCAATTTCTGCGACATGTTCACATGAGGATCTTAGAACAATAAGAAAATCTCAACAAGGTTCGGATATAGATAACCCTCTCACGGTGAACTAACATCGCACATGAGGCAACTGTATCATTTGAGACATGAGCTCCCAATTTCCTGGTTATCTACTCTGGTTTATCTATTCTCTGGTATTCCTCATATCAATGGCTTGTTCTGAAACACCATGTTTCGTCGTTCCCCGATACAACGTGCTCGCTCCATTATGAAGATGATCATCGCAACATCCTTTTTAGACATTCGATGATCGACTGACACTGTTTCCATCAATTTACCCTGGTTGAGGCTTGTAAAACGTTAAGACTGACAAATTTATCTGTGTTAAAGTACAAAAACTAATAATCTCTCATAATGACAACAATGTACTAGACAAAATCAAAAGCGTAAATCACGACTGACTTAAACATTTTATTGTTACCTAAATGAGGTACACAAGTAGAAAATTGGCCGAGCAATAATATTTTCATTTTATAACAAAAGTTGTACACATTTTACGCTTGCTTCTCTCGTGATAGTTCAAAAAAAAGAAGGTGTAGATTTTTCGAGAGGATATGCGATAAGTATTAAAGTTCTTATGAAACACAAAGTCCCCACGTGAGGGCTTGACACGCCACTACTTCATTTAAAATGCTAATTCGCTCCGGTGGCGTTAACCACGGTACTTCGAATTATCCTAATTACTTTTTCAAAATTGCTCACGCTTTATGAACAAGAATATAATATTGTTCATAACTGTTCGAACTATTATTTAACTGGAGCATACTTCTATTGGGGTTATTCTGATTAAATATGTGGCTTTTATATTGTATGCAGCTTTTTTTTCTACGAAATTGTTGCAAGGTGTAAAAGCGACAACTTTTTGGGCTGACAATTAAAAATTTTTTTTCTATAAAATTTTGTGCAAATTTTTGCATTATCACTTGTCTCAGTATTTACATTAAATCTGGTTTTTCAGGAACTTACGATAAAATGTGACTTTAATGTCAGAAAATGTCCAAAGTCGCAAAATGGGCAAAATAAAAAACAATGTTTCAATGATTTAACAACCTTTGCATTTAAGGGTGCTTTTGAAAGGTAATAAAAATAACGACGTGGAACGAATCGCGATTGATATGTCCGAGTTACGCCCGTCGGAACGTCCTAATTTATATTCTTACATTAGCTATAACGATTTCCGTCCACTTTTAAAGAGAAAAGTAACAAAAATTCAAACAATCAAAGAGGATTGAGTGTGCAAAAAAAATTAATTTTTCTAAAAAGTAAAATTTACGAATTTACCAATTTTTATAAATCATATTTTTGCAAATAATGATTAACTGAGTGGGTTGCTCAAAATCCAAACTACAAAAAAAAAAAAAAAAAAAAAAAAAACATCAAATCACACCGAAAAGTTTTTGAAAATAAAATTAAATCATCCAAAATAGTGATACAAAAATGGGTTGCAAATTTGGTATACCTGTTGATTTTTCGTGGCTCCCTTCAACTTGCGTCAGCTTGGACGTAGCATCTGAAGAAACACTGCTAAAGCATATTGAGCACTAAACTTATGTAACTGTTCTCACAAGAAAAAACCAAAGACCGAGTGAACAACTTGATTTGCAAAACTTATCCCTCGCGATTTTCAATGAAAACGTACTTTTAATGAGCTTAACATAACTGAAAAAAAAAAAAAAAAAAAAAAATTCCACTGCGATTAACAAGGAGAAAGATAAAAAAAAATGATCTGAAAAGATGTTGGAAGTCGAAAATGGATGGATGTGAAATTCACTCGCCCTCGCAACGATCAGTGGAGTTTGACTTTGGGGAGGCGTGCCACAGAAGCCGTCGCTGTAAAGAGTGAGTAGTGGTCCGATGGCGGTGTTGACGATTGTGACGTCGTTGGTGGAGGCAACGTGATTTTGGTGGTGGTAAAGCTAATAACAACGATGGCGCTTGGTATTGATAGCGGGGTTCAAATAGCAGTGGTGTTGCTGGTGATTCTAGGGAGGTGGTAACTGTGGCGCGATGATTATAATGTCCTGACGAATGACAGAGGAACACCCCTCAACACAGGACTGTTATAGTTACGGAGAAAGTGTCAAAATAGATGATAAGGCGACATGATAAGACGGTAAAAGAATTAGGGTAAGTGTAACTGTGAACGATCAGCATGGGAAACAAATAAAACCTTACAATGTTCGACACTAATACTGACAGAGAAAAATAGTATATTGTTGTACGAATTTGGAAAGTTCCTTATACGAGTGCAACATGATATTTTTTATAACAAGTGATGAAAAAGTGGCGAGGTAACGTATTGATATCAGTGCTGAAAATGCTCATTTCCTGTATGCCGTTCATATTTTTGCATGCATATTTTTTTTGCACGCTAGTGCAAAAAGTCTGCATTTTCTGCACGCTAGTGCAGAGAATTAGTGCGGAAAAGAATGTTTCTTAATTTGTTTTCATTCGTAGTGAAATTACATTTTTGGAATTGATAAACATTTCCGTGTTCAGCTCTGTGTGCTGATATTTACGACTCCTGTTTTCTGCAACCGTTTTTATATATTTGTATAAAGTGTGTTCAAGCGTAAGGTTGCTACTTTCTTTTTCACCTCTAACTATAAAAATGATTTTTATTTTATTTGTCGCATAGATTTTATATGGTGTAACAATTTTAATTCTAAATTTTGACATTCCATGTTTGCAAAAAATGAACAACAAATAACTTTTCAATTAAAATGCACGTTTTTTGTTTTCACTTGAATAACTAAACAATGTAAATAAACACTTTTGTAGTGATATTTTATAAAATTATTAAAAAAATATTAAATAGAGCTGTTTTTTAGTGAATAATTCTTTTGTGAACTGTCACATTTGATGAGTTTATGAAAGTTTGTTTATCATATAAAAATAATACAATATATATACGATAGTATATTAATTAGGGGTTTTGTACACTCCAGTTAAGCATCTACTACTAATCAATTCGTTAAGCCAACTAATAACAGATAATAATTCAAACACATGAAAAAAAGGAAACAAAGTATCAACAAAATTTATAATTTATGGCCTGAAATGTTACATTTAAAACCAAATATTTGTGACAACAAGTTTTACAAGTCAGTCGAATGTCTGATAATTTTAAATATTTGGCAGGAAATGATTTCGTTTTAAAAAGCATTCTGATCAAATTTCAATATATGATGAATACAAAAACTTTAATTATTTTTCTGACTTGAACAAAAAGAAATCCATTTAGCGTATACAATGTAACGGTAGAATCAAATAATTCGTTTTCTTTTTTTTTTTTTTTTTATTTTTCACAGAGGGATTATTGATTTTCACTCTATTTCAAGCATTCAATTCCAGCGCGACTGGTTTTCCCAGATTCACACGGGACACAAAGGGCGGAGATAGATTGTAATTCCATGATTGCGTTTTCCACTCCACTTCACACCCACCCGTTCCGAGAGTCTTCTTTCTTATCTTGTCAAAACTAACTATTAGCTGATGTTTTCTCGAATTAAAGCCCAATTTTCTTAATCACTACAATTTGTTATTAACAATTTCAAAAAACCACCGTTGAAACTTTACCTGTCAATTAAATCATTTTTTTTTAATCTGCAAAAATAAATAAATTTCACTTCTGAATTATCATAATTAAAATTTATTGTTCCTGAAATGAAAATGATTTATTTATCTTTACTTCGTTCCGCTACAATTCACGCGAAAATTAATAAACACTTTTGATTTACAAATATTTATCATCTGCTAATAGCTGAATATTGATGAACGTAAAACATGAATTAAACTGATTTAAGATTGTGTAATTGAATGGGTTTTAAATTTGACTCGCCATCAGATGAATGCAATGAATTGATGAGATAAGGTCACATCGATAACCCGAGACTTATCTGCGACAGGGCGTATTGTTTGCCCGGTAAGCTGCAAAGTTTCTCAAAATGCAACGTGTGAACATTGAGCGGCAGTTTAATCGCCCGCTATAGTTGTTATATGGTCTACCAAACACTAAGGCGATCTCTAAAAAGATCAAGTATTGCATCCAACGATCCGTGAGACTTGAATTGTAGCAGGAAGAGAGCTCTCTCTCTGATTCCTAACGTATCATGAAAAAATTTTTCACTCAAAAATTGTAGCCGTACGAGACCTTCACTAAACTTCATCAACCGATTTTAATTCAAACCAATACATCTTATCAAAACATAATTTAAAAACAACAAAATCATCTGTGAAATTAAATCATTTGGTATGATCAAAGTTAATGGAGGTAACAAAATGTTGTTTTTTGTTTTGATTTTTGTTACTTGATTGAAAAAAAAAAAAAAAAAAAAAAAAAAAATGAATAAAACTGTGCGCGCACGACTTGTGCAAATTCAATTAACTCCGATTTTAAGTGAAGATTAAAATGCGATTTTTAATTCGAACAATACGCTCGAGTTCACATTTCCCGAGAGATTCATTCAATTTAATAATTATCGTTCATCTTTAGATAATAGGAAAGTCATTCAATTATTCAGCGATAGCCGTGGAGGGTAGCCGACGAGCAGGGTATGAACAGTTGACAATTTACACGACTTTATCTAGTAGTACCAGAATGCGCACATAATCCTCGGGTAATATCATACTAAACATGATTTTAGTACTCCGTGACATACGATGTGCATTTACTATATATATAGACTGAATGTCACACTAAAGCGTTATAAAGAAACTCGTTCCAATATTAACCATAATTTCATTCAAATGTTAAATTATATTATATTTATTTACTTCATATTAACTTTATTTATTTTTGAACTAGTAATTTTAATTTTCAAAAATAACAAACCTAATTTTTGGAATAAAAACAAAAAAGAAACTATAATATTGAATTTCAGTATTAAAATTAGACGATGTTCCATTTAACAAAACAGCAAATAGTTCAAATAATAAAAACTTACTGTGAAACAGTAACAATGTTTGTTAAATAAAAAAAGATGTACATATAATATGACAAGCGAAGCGCAATGCGCCATCATATTTCTTCGAGAAGAGTGGATTACGCATGTCCTAATACAACGTCGAGGGTGGCGAATGCAATGCGCATCTTTCCTGGGCGTTCCGTGCTTCCGCCAATCGAACGAGGCCGTTAATACGACAGAGAACTCCATCAACCAACGGGAAATCACTTCAGTAGCTATATATAATTTCGAATTGTTCGCGACTAGTTAGATGGGGCTGCGTTATTAATTGGCATTCAATCTTGTGCGATCAATTTCAAGCTGCAGAAGTAACTTTCCCCCTCTAATAAATCAACCACTGCAATCCATGATTAGCAACATTCAAATAACGTTATGTCATCCAGATATTCGCCAACAAAAATTCCGATCATATTCTAAATCATTGATCCTTTCAAAAATATCATCTAAACTCTGAATTACTGCAACAAATCAATTGTAAAAATAAACAACATTTTAATTACCAGTCCAGATCAACTTTTGAGATGTGTAGATATTTATTTTCTGATTTCTTATTGAGCTCTCGTTCAAGTTTTTCTTTCCATCAAATTACATTCGGATTAATTTCATCTGAGATATCATCTGTTTAATATGGAAACTGAATAATTACTTGTTCATGAGTTGAGAAAAAAAGCAACTGTGTATACCGTGCACACAAACCAAACCGATGATTTTGCCTTCATCTCTTGTATGAGAAACAACAATTGATCAGATGTAAATTTTTTCAATCATTTTTAATCCTCGTTTGATTTTTCCTTACCAAATAAAAAAAAAAAAAAAAAAAAAACAAAACAAAAAAGTCAATTAGACAAACAGAACTAAACTAAATTGATTTTTAAAGATTTGATCGGATGTCAAAGTGTCCATTTGTTCAAGTACTTTGACATCAGGTGATGTGGTTACGTTGGACAGGACATCTGATGTCAAATTACAAAATCAAAAAGCAAATTTTACTTGCACAAAAGCGTAGAAAGTCATGAGCATTGTGTCACCAAATAATCTCTTATCAGATGAAGACGAGCATAAACTGTCGACAAAAATGCGAGCACGTTTTTCCTCCTCCGGAAGTTGCACAAGAAAAGGGGGAGATCTGATGTGGTGTTGCAAGAGGCGGCTAACTTGGGGAGGCTCGTTTCCAAAATTGACGCATATTTAGCGATCGAAAGTTTTGACTTGGAATTAAGCATACGAATCTTACATATAACGAGAAATTATTGCAGAGAAAGTTATACTTTCTTAGGCGTATCAATTGCATTTACTGGCAATCGAAATTCCAATTGAAAGTGTTATGAACCGGACGCCATTCTCCATGATAACTTAATTGCTCGTACGAACATTAACTTCGTGATGTTTTCTATCGAATTTACAATACAATCGCAGAACAATTTAATTCAAAGAATGAGATCGGGAAGATATTTTTTTTTATAACCACGATCAAGTATTTCGACCAACAAATTTGTTATAAACATACTGCTGATTTGTCATGGATTTATCGAGCAACTTGAACGGGGAGTGCAAGTGTAAATCATAGTCATTATGAATTTCGTTTTCTGCATATAATAATTACGTTACAAATCACTTCTGCGTAATATGTCTTGCTTCGATTGATGAAATATTTCAATTTTCCAGAAATCGCTTTTCATGTCTCTCAAATCTTTTACTCAAATTATACAATTGTCATTCCATAGTTAATCAGTAATAATTTATCGCCAAAATAAACTGACTAAGAAAGCAATACACTTTTATTTAATGCGAATATAATTATCATAAAATCAGATTACTTTTGATAAATTAAATTTAAATTCGAAATTAATTTATCTAACATTTAATTATTTGTTCAATGCTAATTGATATTTTTATTTCGAAAATTGTTATTTAATAATTCTTTTTGTTTTCGTATACCAACAGTTCCGCAACACGTCTTTAAGAAACGAAATATTAAAGATCCAAGTGAAAACCGCCTGTTTCATCCCAATTTGTAAGATTCTCGAGCAAAGTAATTGTGCGAACTGACAAATAAAAATTGTAATTGCCAGTTCTGCACAAAATTGCAAAACGGATCCGTATTCAAGCCTTAGAAGAGTACCTACTTGCATAAAATGAAATTACAACCTCAGACACGACCAAGACGGCGTCTAATAAGATGAAACATTATTTTCACCTAACAATATATAAACTTTCTCATAGTCCAAATTTGTTTCGTCAATTACGCCCCGATTACTAAACACCGTTCCTCGAAACAATCTACAGAGAATTGTCAGTCCGCTTTGGCAATGGACAATTTGTGTGTAAATTAAACCCCTCCCTCGAAATTCGCAATAAGTTATTAAGTGGTTTTTTTCCTCGATTTTAATATTTTATTTCCAACGCGTAATACGAATCTTCCGTTCTTGCATCACAGAGGCAGCCCAGATTACTTCAAGTTTGAGATTGGAATTCCCGATAACATGTTTTCCTTTTTTTATTGCAGATCGCGAGTAACGTTTTCTCGAATTTAAACCAAGTCATTTAATTGGTTCGTATAAAAATAAAAGGAAATACGTTTACCGGAGCGTTCAAGAGACCTTTCATTTCCTATTTCGACTAAAGTTCACATAACTAATCCCATCGACAGCACTTTTATTGAAAAAAAAACAAACAAACAAAAACAATATATATACATATATATAACGTGCAAGCTAGGAGGAAGTGACTGGGCATGAAAATTCTTAGCGTGAAAAATTTCCCTACCATCGACATAACCTGCCCATATAAATCATGAAATCAAAAGACGCGTAAGCATAATTTTAACAACGAAAAATAATAAAACAAGTGAACAATTTTTGCAATATCAAACGTTGCAAAATGTATCTCAAGAGTTATCGAACGGCATTTGTCAATAAAAATGCATCAAGTTTTTTGCATACCTTTAATCATAAGAATAATGAGCGAATTCCCGTGCCAGTCAATGAACAATCTTCTCTCGCTTTGCATGTTTTATAGCTACCCATTAAACGAAAATGAAAGTAACAATCAAGCAAGATTGTTGAACAGTTCATCTCAGGGAATCAGAAAAACAGTTCAATCCCAAGACATTCACTCGCCTCGCGATCAACAAAAAGTAAAACAAAAGTTCGATAGCTCTCAATTAGACGCTGACTTTGAAAGATAAATATCCCAAAACGGTTCAACATAAATTTGTTCGGTAATCTCGGTTGCATAAACTCCGGCCGTAAATCATGATGTTTGCTTGCTTACAATAGGTCACAAAAGAGCCCCAATCATATAATGCATTGCCAATTGTTTGTAAGAAACAAATTCATGGCAATAGGCGCACGTTACGCAATCGCATCAACAGTATGGTCTATGAAACTATAAAGTATTTGAGAACGGACTATTATACAGCTATGTAATTGACACGGAGGCGTTAGAAAGTACGGAAAGGTACCGCATCACTTTATTAATTTTATGATATTATTATTCAACGCTAAATTAAATGGCCGTGAGCTAACTTCCGTCGAGTACTGCTAACGACCGCGAGCAAAGCATTTTGTATAATGGCGCTTTTATGGCAGAACCAGTGTGAGATTTCGATCTTTTTGCATCTCACACATTTTTTATTTCTTTCCCGTTTTATAGACAATGTGGCAACTTGGACGCAACCTCTGCGACTCTGTTTTCCGTTTATGAAAAATGTTGCAATTTTTCATGGCAATTAAAAGCGACTCTGCTAATTATTCAATTTCATTATGCAAACAAAATGTTTAACAAATAGTTTTGAAATACAATTAAAAAAATTTAACAGTAGGGGAAAAAAAATTTAATTCAGAAAAATGTCACATCCGATATCGGGTCAAAATTATAATTGAAATATTGCAGAGTCGGAGTAAAATTTGGATTAATCAAGCGTAACGCGAGGAAAACGCACACAGATATCATCACTCGCGTCACAGTGCTTGCACATATTTTCACGTAGAGAAAGTATACACACAATGTACGAATCTTCCGTTCATGTGTTGCACTTGCATTGTGAAAGTACAATTTTTTGAGTATTCGTCCGTGTGTGGCAAACGTGCAAAGCACGCGACAACTAGTTTTTTTTTTTTTTTTTTTTTTTTTTTTTGATTCTTCCTTGGAAAATTCTTTGAGAAACTGGAACGTGATCGACTCGCGAAAGCCAGAGAGGCCATTTGATATGCGGTAAACTGAGAATAAAAATTGGATAAAAATGGCCTGCCAGGCCGCGGGTTAGATAACAGCAGAGTCAACAACCTCGCAAGATGTTTGTAAAAAACGTTTAATTTATAAAAAAATACAATAGTCGATACGAGTATAATAATTTTTACATAGTCGACTACATTTCTTAATTCTAATCTGCACTGACATATCATCGACGTATGTGTACCCCAATAATGTATTTGATATTGTTTCTTTTGTATCTAAAGTATAATTTCTTTACAATTCAAAAGTCGAATTTAAATTTGGACATCTCAATAACATGCAATTAAACAGCTCGAGCCGACTGAACGTCCGACTTGGACTGGAAAAAGAAGATCATCGCGAACATACAACAATTAGCATGTACAATCACAATGAATTGCTTAAAAAAAAACTCACTCAAAATAATGTAAAATTACAATGGATCTTGTAATTAACAATATACCCCTCAGGTTGAGCGCGCATGCGCAAAAAAAACAATTTCCAATTCAGTGCCCGTTGACCCAACGTGTGTACACACATGCTAGATAATGCACTTACCCTCTCGCTTTCTCTCTCTCTCTCTCTCTCTCTATCTCTTTCGCTCTCTCACTTTATCCGATTCGAATAAATATCGCTGATGGAACAATAAAAAAAGGTATAAAAATAAAATTCTTCGACGGCCTAACCGCTTTTGATTAACACTTTCAGATCTTACTGTCCTTACACTCTAGATCTGTCGATCAGTGATGACCGTAACCGTGACCGTAGCTTGGTTCGAAACCACCGCCATCTCCGCCGCTGCTGTGTCCATGCTCATGGTGTTCGTGGTGGTGAACGTGAACGGGAACTGGCACCTTCACAGGGTAAGGAACTTCCTTCTCAACTGGGACTGGGACTTCCTTCTCGACATAGTACGGCTTGTCAACGTACACCTTTACTGGGTAGGGCACGTGTTTCTCAACTTGGTACGGGACCGGCTTGTGGACTGTGTATGGTTTTGGTACGGGCACCTTGACTGGGACTGGGTACGGCTTCTCAACTGGGACTGGATATGGTTTGTCGACAGGTACCTTGACTTCATAAGGCACTGGCTTTTCAACTGGAACTGGGTATGGTTTCTCAACAGTCACTGGGTATGGTTTTGGCACAACGACCGGGTACGGTTTGTCAACCGGTACCTTGACCTCGTAGGGCACGTGCTTTTCAACTGGGTACGGCTGGGGCACTGGAATTTTGACCTTGACTGGGTAGGGCACGTGCTTCTCGACGGTATAGGGCTGGGGAACTGGAACCTTCACTGGAACCGGCACGTGTTTCTCGACGGTGTACGGCTGGGGCACGTAAACTTTCACTTCGTAGGGCTTGTCAACTGGGACCTTCACTTCATAGGGCACCTTTTTCTCCACGGTGTAAGGCTGGGGCACGTGCACCGGAACCTTCACGAAGACCTTCACTGGGTAGGGCACGTGCTTCTCCACGGTGTAAGGCTGTGGCACGCCAACTTTCACTTCATAGGGTACGTGCTTCTCCACGAGGTAGGGTACATGCTTGGTCACCTCGTAGGGCACTGGAACCTTCTTTTCAATCGTCACGGTCTTCACGTGCTCGTGATGCTCCTCGTGGTGGCCGCCACCATAATCGCCAAAGTGGTGGCCCAAGCCACGCTTCTCGTTCTTCTTCAGCTCTGAGGACGCCTGCTCATTCTTCTCCTCCGCAAAACCCGTGGTCACTAAAAGTGCCACGAGCAAAAGTGGAAACTGCAATCAACAAACAAAATTGTCTCATCAATGTTACGTTGTTTGCACAATTTTTTTTTCTTTCACTTTTTGTTTTGGTTCAATCAGTTTTCAAATCAACTGACTGTGGAATAGAAAATTGTACAAACCACGCTCGAAAGGTATAACTAAACAGTCATTCCCGTATCACTTGGAAAGAAAAAAAAATAAAGATAAGAAAAAGCTAATCGATATCATTAGCACCGAGTTTAGTTTTCAATCAACAGTGAAATCGAAAAGAAAAAAAAAAAAAACAAACAAAAAAAGAGTCAAATGGTGCAAGACCGTGTGGAAAGGAAAGAGAAACAGACGAAAACAAGGTTGAAACGTTCAGGAAGTGTATGGTAAATTGTAAAATGATTACCAGTATTTGAAACTCATGATAAATTGAACGATTATATAATTCTCTATCAGGATCATACGTGAATATACACTTTCTAATTATGCTCCCTGGAGTAGAACGTGATTCTACATCAAGTTGAACGACAGCGCGGTGTCATTAAGCTTCAAGCGTTAACATCTGGATGAGTAGCCGCGTCGTACAATTGTCAGATACTTCTGGTATTGTGTCACGTTGTTGTTATTATTATTATTATTTTTTTTTTTTTCTATGGTGACGGTCTGTATGTTATTTATATAAGTCGTCATATGCGCCACCGTTTGTCAACATTACGCATGTTACGATTTTCAGTGATGTCACCGTGCGTTTCGCGAAACTTCATCACATGTTGATTTCTATTTAATCATATAAATTTATGAAATCGTGCAAGTTTTTTCCTTTGATAAAATTTTACATAATGTGACAAATCAACCAACATTCAAAATATTAAAACAAAAATCATGTCAAATTTGCCAAAATTAAGGTAATTTTAACAAAAATAATAACAAAAATGATTCAACGAAAAACTAATTGAACAAAATTAATGAAACTATAAACGTGCAATTAAAAGCAAAAATTATTACATTTTAATTAAGGGCTATGCGGATTGTAAAAGTAAGTGAGTAAGTAAGTAAGCATAGAGATTTACGCAATTGACTGTTTACAACTAATTTATTTTATATTCAACTTTTTGAATTTCTTTCCTAGAGTGAGAATTATTTTTGTATTACAACGTGCAGCGAAATTGCTTTCCTCGTATGACATAACGATACAAATTAGAAGCATACATTTGTGTAGAGGCGCGATGTAAATATAATTCAGCTCATTAATCTGCAGATCAAGAGGGATTGATATCTACTTGATATTTAAAAGCATTTTTGTAGCAACGACTTTTGCTTGGTTCATTGTACATAATTAATGTTTAATTTTATGTCAATTTAAACTAAGATTAATCACCGGAATGAAGGTGAGATGCGGAAATTAGAGACCAAACTGATCTTTTCCCTTTGATGATTTTGATCCCAGATAAAACATTTGTTGGCACGAATAAGAAACGACAATATTAATAATGATGGTATTTCTAATGCATTTGCTCTATCTCGATCTCAGACGTTTCTTAATAATTTCATGGGTAGTATTAATAAACGGTGGGTTACAAATAGAAACTGTTGCAAACAGTTGCAACTATTGCATTTCAATTATCTGTCATCGGAGATCGAAATGCAATTGTAGACGATGGAAAGACTAGACTTTTGAAATATTGATTTCATAATCAATTGAGAGAAACAAATCACCAGAGGTAAACTTTTTTTAAACACGATATGTAGCTCTGTTTGGTTTCGGATTTCAAAAAAATTCTTAATTTATTCACTCGATTGATGAAAAGCTTGTTTTTAATTTACATTATGAAATGAAATTATTGAAGTAATCAAAGGTGACGAATCTTGAATAAAAAAAAAAAAAAAAAAAAAAAAAATACCAAATGAATCAAAAACTAATATACAACTCCCATTTATGTAAAATATAGTTTTATTCAGATATAATGGAATAAAAAAAGTAACTGATATCTTAGAAAACTTTTGTTAGTCTAACAAATTTGTTAAAACAAAAATTTGCTTTTCCATGACTTTAATGAAAAATACCTAACGATACCAGAATGATGTAAATTCAATCACTGAGAGCGATCCGTCACTTCAAAACCGTCGTCGATTCAAGAGAATGAAAAAAAAAATAATAATAATAATAATAAAAATTATAATAAAAAACAGAATTCGCGGTTTACCGCAAACTTGCACTCATAACTTACCTTCAGGTACATTATCTATCACGTGTGCGAGTTTGACGTTCAACCACTGACTGAACCGCTACGGTTTCTAGAAGCAGCCTTATATACTCGACTACCCAATATAATAGCCTTAGCACTTTCTCTGCGGCTCGTGTTGGCGACGAAGTCGTTCACTTGCTGCATGTCTTCGCCCGTTCGGCTCTGCAGCAGTTGCAAAAGAATAAGCCCGAGGATGAGCGCGTAAGAAATGCGACAAATATCCGAATTCATCCAACTAACACGTGTCATCCATCAGTTCTAATGCACCGCTTCTGTCCTCGTATTATAATCTTGCACATAATCCAGAGAAACCATGAAACCGGCTTACAAGAAAAAACTTTTTTTCTTAATTACTTAATTATTTATTTTAATTTTTGCTTGTTAATTATTTTGGTGATTATAAATGCATCTGTTTGTACCCTCAGGATCGGTCAATCGCATTGCGTTTCACTTTCATTGATTTCCAACAGGCAGCCCGGTAGGATTTTCCAGACTTTATTGCACATAAAACTCGTTGACTCGGAGCGTTAGATTCAGCAGGAATTCGGCTTGCATTTTTGAACGAATGATGGCTTGATTTGTGTCGTAATGTTTGCTCGATTACACTCTACATAGTATTCAGATATAATTATTATGTAAACAGTTTCAGTATTAAGGATAAAAAAAAAAAAAAAAAAAAAAAAAAAAAAAAAAAAAAAAAAAAAAAAAGTAAATACATCCGCGAATAATTTTATTTCGATGGAATATTTGAGCGCTAATTACAGGCGACGGTTTAAAGTCAATCCTGTTTTGTCAATTATTGATTTGTGTGGTTCATTATTGTATTGCAGGAAAGTGCAAATTTATAGTTTCAGTCGTGCAAATTACTGGCGATGCAAATTCTGACAAGCGTCCCTTGTTATTTATTTATTATTACCTTACCAGTTTTTCATTTTCCCCTACCAATAATTAACGTCAATTGACTGTAATTGAAAATAAAAAATTATAAACAAGAAATTGTATTGCAACAAAATGAAATGAATTTTTCACGTCGCAAAATATTACCGAATACAAAGACTTTTGTATGAATAAAACTATATATCATTGTGTTGAATAATCCAGAAGTCTTTCATTGAGCATTTTTATATTACTATGTAAATCGAACTTTGAGTTTTCCTGTAGAAAGTAACAACTTATTTTTTTATAATAACTACGCGGCGCTAAATGTATTCCTGAAATCTCAAAAACTCGAACTGTTACATCAATTGTAAATGTTTCATTTCAGCTAATCAATGTCTTCAACCTGTTTGAATGCTTTTAATTTATAAACTAGTCAACGTCAAGTTTTGATATTCAAACGAGTCATAATCATATTCATCAAATGTGCGATAAAAATGTCGACCCGCGTCTTGCCTATCTTACCGATCGGTTTGCGAAGGAAAAAAAGTAAAATTTATTTTTGTTCGTACAATTGTTGTATTCGTTTATAAGAATATAACACAAGGGGAAACATTTTTTAGTGGCTTATCGTAATCAAAATGAGCGCGTCATTTCCATTTAACAATTCTAGTATTTTTAATTACACATAATTGGACACGAGAGCTGAGAATGTCAAGCGAGCTTTGGCATCGCTCAAACTCGGTACTGACGAGCCCACCGAAAGCGAAAGTATACTGTAAAAAGTTGAAAGATCATTAGGAGTTGATACATTTCTCAATAGACAATGTTGTACGAATTGCATAATGACTTTTATCCGACATCTTTTCATGAACAAAGGTATAAGAGTTAGCAAATAAAAAAAGGGAAGAAAAAAAATGGTTATTACAATCTATGGGAAATTTCCGTCGAGTCGCCTTGAACCGAGTGAACTGCTGTTTGCTCGATATTATATTCCTTATAAAAATGAAGTTTCGAAGTTTGTTTGACGGTTCGTTACAACATGCTCATTATTTAGCGACAATAAAATAGGGAGGCTCGTTTGTTGCACGCTGTGTGAATCCAAACATTATGTGGAATTTGCCTGGAACGTCTAATTCGAGGCTCGAGAAAATCGGTACATAACAGCATTTCTCCGGACTATCCTGATTTCGTAACGATTCAGAGAGGAAAGGTGCATTTACTAAAAGTGCATATTGTTCCCCCTAACTCAGCAGCAATTTTCAACGTCTGAAAGTAGACTGAGATGTTCGTGTTGAATTCATCCAAAAAATGTACAATCGTAATTGAAATTAATGCTATTTTCAATGTTTTATTCAATATAAATTCAATAAATTGTACAATCGAATGCTCACAATCAGATGAATTTATTGCACCGATAATTAACCCGCGGAGAAAAGTTCCGCGACTCTTGGAATGCTCTTTTCTTTTATGCTAAAATTTTGATATCGCAAATCCTATCTTCTGGTGTGTTTCAATTACCTTAATTAATATATCAAGGAAATCATTTTCACCAGGCAATTTTTTTATATAATCGAGAACACATCAGTCGCGGTAGTGCAATATCTGTGTCAAATTATGAAAATCGTTTTTACCTCGCAATTGTTTTTTTGTAAACTTTGGTTTATGAGTTGTAAAAATGTATCTCGTTCGAGAGACATATGCTTAATTAGAAGTCGGATGTAGGTAAGTAATGGTATACACGTTTACTTTCAATGTCTGTGAAGTTACAACAAAAAATTCAACGGGCACTGTAAACTTCATAATCAGATTGTAAAATGAACGGTTGGGTTAACACAAAGTCGGAAATCCGCAGCCATTAATAAAAGTGATTAATGATGATATCTCACTTACAATGTGTATCGCGTTTAAATAGAATTGTTTCTATCGTTCACATTTCTTTTCATTACACAATGATAGAAAATCAAAAAGTAAGAAACAAAAAGTAACTGGTGGAAAATTTTCTTTGTTTTAAATATATAATTCAAGACATTGCTTATAGATAATCGCCGAGGCGGTGAACATTTAATTAGGATTATAAAAATAATGTGCAACTCACGTTTGAATGAATAAAAATCGTTTTAATACAATTAATAAGTTTAAATTATAAGCTGGCAGTTGAGAGATAAATTGGAATTATAATGGCGAGCATAATGGTATAATGAGCCGTTGAACATTTATATTTAATCAAAAATTACTTCGCCATAATCTTTATTGTCTATTGTATTACAAATAAAGTAAAAGCTTCTGTGAGGGAAAACACTGATCGATCTCCTCGCCTGTTGCGACAGCTACTTTATGATGAAAAAAAACCTGATGCTTGAAAGTTCGAAACACTCAATCTTCATTATTCCACGTTGAACCATAAATTGTCAAGGTTGTGTATTATTCTAGTTTTGTCATTTTTTAGTATTAGTTTACAGATCAGATTTATTTGCTTTCGTTTGTTGCACAGATATATACACGTTCGTTTTAGTTCACAAATTTCGTCACAAGGACTTTGAAAGCATCATGAAAAATATAAATATCAGTAAAAATTTATTACAAAATACATAAATCCGTCAACACTTAACGTATGTAAACTTCTCGAATTTGTCATCAAGCTGAGATTTCTCATAAAGCGCCAACTTGCAGAACTGGAACTAACAACCTAAATGCATCCTGGATATACGAACTAGCATTAGCAGCCTGCAATAAAAAACGAAATCCATTCATTTAATTTCACGTATTACAAATTTCGCTACAATTTTTTTTTTTTTTTTTTTTTTTTTTTTTTTTTAACATCATCTTTTATGGCATCATCATTGAATTCATTGAGCCGATCACCAAACAGGTTTGCAATGCTGCTGATCTGTTCGCACAATATGCGAGTCAGCTGAACGAGAGCGTCGGCTTCATTAACCGTGCTTCGTCTTTCTTTGACCAACAGCAGTTCCGCAGACTTATGAAACCTCTCGACGGATAACGCGGTGAATTGCGCCAAAGCGGAAATGGCCTGCTGAAAAATCTGACGGTGCGTGGGACTATTCTTCTCATCCGGAGAAAGGTTCTTTCTAATCTCTTGCAGTGCCTGCAATAACAATTTTCACATCAACAATTTCCTTAGCTTTTACGCACGCTTACAAACGTTCGGAAAATACGTACATCATATAATTTATCACAATTAATCATAATTCCTAAACTTTTGCAAGCTTCGTCCAGACGTTCCTTCAGATCTGTATCCGACTCTTCTTCTTCGTCCTCGTCGCCAAGGTCACACAATTGTTTTATCTCCTCCAGTGTTTCCTGCAAGAAATCTAAATCGACGTCACTCAGATCAACTAATCGATGTTCAATCTTTATGTTGGATTGTTTCGACAACATCTCGAGGGCTTCCAGATGCACCAGACCCTGAAAATCATCAAAGATACTTTCAAAGTGCACCTTCCTCGACATCTCTCTTTCCTCAAGGGTCTTTTCTTCTGTGTCGGCTTTCTCCTTAGCTTCGCGAAGGATATGAGAGAGGATCGGTTTGTCCGTCTCGTTCAAAAAGAACGCTCTCTTTTTCTTCAGTCCCGGGTCCCCTTCTTGGAGGACTTCCATTGTTTTCTTCCCTATCACTTCCAAAGTATCCAATCCTCCGGAAATAACTTTGCTGGACGTTGATTCCACAAGTTTCGTGATGGAAGTCACGCCAGACATTATGTTACTGAACATATATGAAGCGGGGAAGCTCTCCTGATAGCCTTCCGACAATTCTTGTTTTTCTTCACCTTCAATAACGAAAATTCATTCATATAAATTATTATTATTTCATAAGTAACAAACTATAATTCTATTCAATTTAAATGAGTTTTCTTATTACAATGATAAAACCAAGAAACGATATGAAATTAAAATCAGAAAAGAGGCAAACTTTTAATTTTCCGTAAGATTAAACCCGTTTGCTTGGTTTCATTTGTGTTAAATCTGCGCGAGCGAAATCCCATTACGGAACCTGTCTTACTCTCGGACTGGTGCCCGCTAGATGTTATCGCTTCTCTCTTCGCCAATTCCACGGGATCAGGCGTGCCCATTGTTTCTTCCAGCAGCGATAATCCCTGGCTCATTGTATTCGTCAGCGTAGAGACGCCGCTTGTGGCGGTGTTTATCAGCGAAGACACTCCCCAGCTGCCCCAGCCTCCCCACCCGCTCGAACCTTCCTGACTGTCACTGCCCGGAGATACCTTATCGGACGACGGGCTAATGGACGACTTAGGCAATTTACACAGCGACTCTTCCTCAGCGAACACTTTGTCATCTTCTAAACCCTCCCAGCCTTCCGTTTTAAACACATCCTTAAATTTTAAATTCGATCTTAGTTCCTCCGGCATCTCCGACTCATCCACGTGTTCAACTTTCTTTGCCCCTAATCTGAATCCAGTTTTGGTTCCAATTTTCTTCGGATGCAAAGCTTGTCGCTGGCTTTTTTGTCGTTGTTTCACATTTTCAAGCTCCTCTTTCAGGGTAGGCGCAGACGTCATTGCACCGAGACCATCAACTGGATCTGATAATTCTTTCGATTGTTCAATCAATTTAGCATCATCTGAAGAAAAAACAGTTCAATTCATCATCTTTTCTTAATTTCAAACAATTAATTCAACGACACGCACATTTTGCTTTCATATCTGTTGTCAAACTTTGAGATGCATTTTAACGAAACAGATGTTTTTTGTTTTAATAATAAAACTCAGTATAAATTTAAATCGTCATAAGACTTGCTTTATCTGGACAATGCTTTCTTTTGATTTTGTTCATGAATTATTGTTTTATGTTTAATCACTAATTAAAATAGTTAATGACATATATTTTAAATAGCATTTTAATTGATGCTACATGAACCTAACCTTAAACGAGAAACAAAAAACGTCAGTTTGACAGTAAGGATATTGCCAAAACAACAATAAACAAAATTCAAATATGGAAATATCACAAAAATGTGAAATATAATGTATCTAAACTTACTTGAACCATTTAAAAAAATCATTAACGGAATTACATCATTTTCAATAAAAACAAGAGCAAGGAAACAACATATTGAAACAGTCAATTCAGCTGAAAAAACAAACAGTTTTTACCTCTTTTGACAATCTGATCGGTTTCGTCCTTGTTTTCATTCTGCGGATCAGCCGCTGATTTCTCAATCTCGTGGTCTGAGGACGAAAAGTTCTCAACGTCATCGTCCGATTCGGAATTAATAGTCCTCGGGGCTTTTGACTGGAAATTTTTGTTTCTCCTGGTGTTTAGTTCCTCGTCGGCGCTCTCGAAGTCGTCGCTCTCTGACGTTGCCATGTTCTGAGCATGAACCTGACAGCAATTAATTTTTGTGAAACGTCAACCGCGCAAAAAGAAGAGAAACCGCGGGTGCTCCGTTTTGTGTTTCCATGCCGCACTATTTTTCGACGTCAACAGTGTATTGTGAACGAAACTTAAGGTTTATTAGTTACGCCCTGATGTTCCCTCATGATGTTACGTCCTGACGTTCCCTCATCAAACTACCACGAATCACACTGTCGATAAACCCACATGGTAACAACCACGTGACAACAAATTACCAACGGCAAATCTACTTTGCCGACTCGACTCGAGAAATCAGCGGGATTTCCATGTTCAAAGAACAATGAGCATTTTTCCTTTCTTTACAGAGAAGAAAATAATAAAAA
>JAQQRF010000570.1:0-47500 GCA_030523145.1 Trissolcus brochymenae
ATTCTAGTCCCATAATAAAAAAGTTGATGCCACCCTGAAGTTGGAACCGCGGCCAATTCAGGTGTCATAGTTTATTTTTTGACAGGCCGGTTTGAATACCTTCAAAATTCGAAATTCGAAATTCGACGGGTCGCAAAAATTTGACATTTGACATGTAGGATCGTTAGGAAAATCGGGAATCGAAACGAAGGTGCGCGCAGCGCGCGCCGAGGTATTTAAATTCATTTTGTAAAATTTCAAAATCTAATGGGGGAGAGCGCGCGAAGCGCGCTCGACATTACTAGTTTCTTTCAAAATTTCACATTAAATAAATGATAGCTAACGAGTTTATAGAGTAGAAAAACATTCTCTTAAATTGCAAATCGTAAAATCATCAAAAAAATTATGCTCCCTCATGTCCGTCAAACAAAATCCCGTCGAAAGTTTTGTTTAATCCCAACTAATGAAAACGTTATAAAATGTTAAATATATTTCGTGCAAACTTTCGCATAAGTAAATAGATAATTGAGTATACTATCAATTATTACAGAGAAAATTTAAAATATTGATACATATTTTATGATGATGTAGATTAAAACTGTATTCAAATAAGATTAACTCAGAGGCAACATTTGGGAACAGTAACTTTTGATTGCCAATATTGATGGTTGAATGGTACTTGAAATAACTTTTTTTCAATTCTTCGCATTGATATTATATCGATATTAGACGATCGTCAGTTCAAGAGCGGCTCGCTCAAACATTCGACCGATAGAGATAAATTTCTCATCTTTATATAAAACAAACTTCAACTGTCTATTGTGTAATGAAAATACTCGTTCACAGAAACGAGAATTTCCATAATGATTAACACAATTATTAACGCGAATAAAATTAAAAAAAAAAAGAAAACAATGTTGATAATTCAAACTGCAGATTTACTTTTGAATTTGAAAATCATTTAAATTTAAAACGAGCGGTGGCAATTCTTTCGATCTTGATAGAAGTAACATCCTAATTTGCACTGACGTTAACTATCACTTAATTTTACATCAAATGTTTCTGTCAGATTGATGCTTTTTTGATGAGACATTCGTCGTCTGTTTGCGAAAATTTCGTCGTGGAACGTTCGCCAAATAATTATTAAAATATTTTACGAGAATCCGTTTTCAAACTTGATGGACATGGAAATCGATATTTCTCTTTCACATCTTTGCGTCATGATTAAAGATCAAATAATGAGACAATGCTTTTTTTTACAGAGATTAAACATAATTATACAAAAACGGGTGTAACAATAATTTCATAGTTAATCGTCAACTGCGAAATTAAACTGCCATTAGAAAATCTGGAACAATTTCAAACCCGTTTATCGCTATCTTTGAATCATTCGGTAGTAGGTCACATTTTACACAAATTCCACTTTAAATTCTCTTGCAAAGAATTTTTCCGTCTCGTAGCGTTAAATCAATTAAACTTATCGCTTTTTATATTTATCAGTTAATTGCAGTGAATTCTTTACACTCAAAATCACTTATAATTACATTAGGAAAATAACGAGTCCGGTGCCGCGAACGAAAAAGTGCAAACGGAAAATAAATATTGCTCAAACTGTTTATAATTGGAATAAACGTGATTTCATTTGATTAAAAAATGTGACAATTATAAGAACCTGTAAGTTGTAATGTTGTGAATATATGAATCCATATATAACCCCACATTGGATTTAAGTAGACTTGCGTAGCTTCAACTCGTCACTTTTTCATATCGCATAATAATTTTATAAATCAAATGAGGATGCGATTGAAATTATTTTTAATGCTTCAATACAATACCGGAGAGATTCGGTTAATTGTAATAATTATTCATATTTCTGACGTTTTTTACGAAAAAAGACAACCATACAGATCCAATTAAAAAAAAAAGAAAATTAAAAAAATAACCCACTGAACATATAAAAAATCCTCAATTATATCCTCAAAATACACAATACTTTGTGCCGTTAAAAAAAAAAAAAAATTTTTTTTTTCAATACCGAAATATATTGAGAATGGTAAAATTTGATTAAATTTCTGCAATAAAATTGATATCATTGTGCAAAATTCAAAAGAAAATTAAAATTGTCCGGTCGCTTATGAAATTACGAATATAATAAGCCAGCAAATGAAAATTCCCGCAAGAAAAACCAAATCTGCCACTTTTATAATAGATGCAAATTAATTTATCCACATGTGGAAAATTTTCATCGCAGTAGCATTTCATCGCATTTGTAAAGAGACAGACAAAAAAAAAATATACATTCGATAGATGGAAAAAAAAAAAAAAAAAAAAAAATATCCGAATGGAGAAGACAACTAATATATCATATTACCTTTCGCGCGGGATAAAAAGGTCTCGCGAAATCAATTTGCATTAGAAGCCCTATAATATCCGAATGAAATGTTAATGCCCCTCTCACCCAAACACTGCAGATTGCATACAAAATGAACGCAAAGATGAGTGTCATAAAAACGAAATTTCATCTCCACGATATCGGTCGATCGCCGAATTGAATCGTACAAACCTTTTTCAGGAATTTTCAAGTGCTAATTCGGAGGCGCGACACTGGGCAAATAATTTGCTCTGAAAGTTCGATTGTTTTCACGTCACCTCAATCATGTCTAGTCACATTCTGATATCTCAGTACACACCTCAGCAGTATACGTTTCCTACACTTTTTCACTTCTCGATTTTTCGCTCTTGCTGCTTTTTTGTTTTTCTTTTTGTTTCCCCTTTTTTCTCTCTTCCTCGACCTTTACAACATCGTTCCCTCCAACACAGTCGCAAACTTTTCTCTTTTGTTATCGAGAAAACAAATACCACGCACAGCCACTATCACAGTTGCATCATTTCGGATCGCTCTCTCCTCTGTTTTTTGTTTCTAAGATAACGCAACCCTTTTGTTCGCCGTTTGCATCACCATATGACGAGCTCAAAAACTTTTGCACTGTCATTTTTATTGTTCTAATTTTGACACGTTCAAATTTACATCCCGCGACGTTTGTCCCTGATGATGGGCTTTGTCTCTGCGAGCTCTCATTTGACTACAAACTCGCGAACGTTGTCCAATCAGTCAGATCAACTTATTTGAGTGTTCATAGCACGCGCCGCTTAACAACGCCGAATAAACAAACACATCCGCGATGCGTGCATCGTGGCGTGCTACTAGCGAGAAATCATCCCTTGAAAGTCGCTCAACACCCCCAGGATGGCGCGCATGCCCCCATTGCTCGACGAGCAGAACTGCTCTCAAGGCAGAGGCTTGTTCGGGCTCTTGTTATCGGCTATCTCTCTCACTCGGATACTTCATTTCGTCATTTGGTTGTCAGCGTGCGAGCGCGCTTGTCATGCACGCACCTCTTCGCAGTTTCATCGCATTTGCATATTTGGCGATTTGAATGCACGCATGAAATATTTTTGCGCCCGATATCATTTGAACGTCGCGGCTAAATATATCCCCCTATTTTGTTAAGAGCAAATCAAATCTCCGATGTTCGAAGCGCACGAATTTCCCTCAATTGTTTGTTTCATCAATGACGAGTGCGATGCCACACGCGTTTTGTATATTTACAAATGAATATTTATTCGTGCATCATTCCGAGCTACACATTCAGGGCAATTTTTTAACGGGGGAAAAAAATAACAGAAAAAAAGAAAAAAAAAAAAAAAAGAAAAAGTCTCGCTTTTTTAACAAGAGTAAACAATCAAAATCACAGCGATGAAAAGATATACTGTTGCATATTCAAATTTTGTTTATTCAATTATTTTGTTGGTTTAAAGAGGGTGAAAGAGAGAGGAGGGATGAAAATAGAAGGAACGAATTTGTATATCAGGCAAAGTTGTTAATTCGCGGTCGAAAGTTGGCAATTTCGTGCTGATATTTTAATGCTCGTCCCCTGCATGCATGAGCGACTAATCTTATTAACTTTACAACAACAGATTAAGCGTGTTCAGGACCGCCGGAGCGATTGTTCACATTCAGCGTCGAAACTTGTTTCTCCCGACTGATGCGCTTTTCTAGTCGATCAGCGAATCGGATGTTACACGTCTCGTCGCTAACCGGAGTAGTGTACATCCACGATAGTTTTCCTTTCGGAACAATTTTCCTCCCTTTTTTATTCTTTTCTCGTCATCAAGCACAAGTCGACCAATTGCTGCGGTTTTTTTTAAAGGTCATAATGTGAACTGAAATAATAATTCCACCACTTCTCGTAACAAATTTTAACCAAATGAAATTTTTAACGAAACGTAAATGGAAATATAAGTGATATTTTTTTTTTTTTGTGTATAAAGTTAGTAAAAGTTGATAGAATATTCGCGAGAAACCTTTTCAATCACAGCAGCGCGGTGTATTTATTATTTTTTTAATAGTTGAATTACATTGTATCCGTGGACAGAGCGAACTAAAGAAATTGCATTTTACAATTCATGCAAAACCATTTTTCCAATTTTCAGGACCAATTGGCGATTGGTTTTGCACATTGATTTATTTACTAATTATTGAGAAAATAAAAAAAAGAAATAAAATACGCTAACACTTTAGGAGGGGAATATATTTCCCAAAAATTGAGTTTAGTTTTTAATTAAACATTCAAGATAATTTGTTCGCGGTCAAAGTTTCTCGATTGCACGTTAAATTTTGTTCGCCCGCGAGGAATAAATATTTCAAACATTATCAACGTGTTAACTGTCGCATACATAATGTAACAGCAACTGTACATTACACGACTTTTGACAGCTGCGAATCCATATGGTACAGTGTATCATATCGGTTTTTAACTAGAATTATGCATTCAGTTTCAGTTCGCTGGTTAAATGAGTCTTTTTTACTTCGATTTTCTAGACCTGATATCTCGCTATTCAAACTTTTTCTAGTCAAGTAATAATTTCACTGTTTACTGACACAAATTTTGTATGTTCAACAAAAAAAAACCGAGAACCTAGCGGTTTTGCCTATTTAAAACGACATGTTCGTTCTTCATGTTGAACAATTATTCCAACCTATAAAGTAGCGCATAAAAGAATTGATCTGAGTGTACTGGATTTGATTGTTACATCTTTTAATCGTTTTCGGAATACTTGAACAATTTTACCCCGAAAGAATATAATGTACGAATAATAAATAAAATTTCGATTCAAAGAAGTGGCTCCAATATCCTGATCCATCGATAGCTAGATTAACTCGGCAGTAATATGCAGCTACAAATCAGTTATTTCAATCCATCTAGCATGTGAAACCAACTTGAAAATCTTAATCCTGATTCATGTGTTGAGATAATCCAACAACCAGGACTAAAACGATTCTTCGAGTTTCACATTATAATATCTTCTGAACATTATTTTTTCAAGCATTCTTGACATACTCGCACGACTCTAATTGTGATAAAAAATGATCGACTTTTTAAAGCGTTTCCTCATTCTGATATTTCCTTTGGTTCTTCTGCGTCTATTTCTGTGGCCAGAAAATTGGTTGAACAAAATGACATTCAATTATCTAGATTCTCCTTCGAAAATCTAAAATTCGTCACGTAAAAGAAAATAAATTACCGGTAGCTGACTGGAGACGCGTTTTTTTTTTTTTTTTTTTTTTTTTTTTTTTTTTTTTTTTTTTTTTTTTTTTTTTTTTTTTTTTTTTTTTTTTTGTTCTTGTTGCGTGGGCTCGCGCAAACAACCACGTCGACTTGGCCCACATCAAAACCGTGCGCGCACTTGTCTCCAAAAATGAAATTTTTGCGACGGACAAAAAGTGTAATTGCATTTGAGTAAGACGAACGTGCAAAACCGATTATCATTTCACGTACGACATTTTTGTCGAAAGATTTGTCTTTTTTTCACAAAATTTGTATGACAGAATATATATATATATATATATATATATATATACCAGATCTAACGGATTATTTATATAAAAACCTTTATGAAGTGAAGTAACTATAAGACTCTTATTCTTCTAAACTTTTATTCTTAGCTTTCAATTTTCGAATTACAAAATGCGATACTTTATTTTTAAAACTTTCAAAACATTTCTAGGTTAGATGATATCGCAACCTGGAGGGAAAATATATAGTCATCAGATAGCCCAAGCTTGAAAAAAGAAACAATTTTTTTATTCACATATGCGATAGGCTGTTTACCCATATGAAAAGAAGTTAATCTTGTGCTGAATTATGTAACTTTAAAGAAAAAATTTAAAGAAAAATCACGACACTGACTTTTTTTTCTCCCACTTTTGCGTATTTGGCTCCTTTTTTGTTTAAAAATATATTTTACACAGCCGAGTGATCAATTTTGATTATGTTCAATCGCTCTCGACAGTAACCTAATTTTCGTCAGGATTCAAACATTGAATTTCTTAATAGAAGGTAAATAATAAAGAAACATCGTTATACTTGGCACAGTGATGAATAATTGATTTACTTTTATGAACAAACGCGGGTGTCAGCTATATACAACCAGAATTCCCTTGGTTTTTAAAAGCCATCAATCACTATTTTTGTCGTTCTGCAAAAACGCGCGCGGTATCTTTTCATGCCACGAATTTGCTCTTCAATTAATTACGATATCAGCCTGATTCGCGACATTGTACAAATTTCATATAACTCTTAAATTAAAGCGAAAAACGAATTTCATAATGATGAAACAAAAAAAAAACCAACAATTTTTTATTCCAAACCATTTTGCATTGCATAATTTAGATAAATCCCACCGGTACGTCACAGTTTTGTTTTACATCACAAATTTTCAATGATCTTGATAACAAGTGGTACGAGTCAACGTTCCGTCAACCAAATGATTGCTCGCCCATGTGAGTTTTAATTTGATTTTAGTTTTGCCACTCGAGTGTGCATTATGTTTGAAAAAAAAAGTGCGTTAAAATTAATCTACAGCTGCTTGAGGGTGGATTGATGCTCACAAAAATGAACTACAGCTTCGCTCATTTAGAATCTAAACGTTCGTTCATTCGAAGTCAAGCGAATGGAAAACTGCATTTTCAATGGAAGAATCAACTCTTTTCCACTCTCAATGCTCACGATCGATTATTTTCACCAGTTAACAATTCGTAACTAATATAGTCTTAACGTTCTTTGTTGCAACCTTGTAATTAACAAACCTTTGAAATTCAATCTTTTTTATCATTTTTCCAATAACGTAAATTTTTAATTCATTAACTTTATACGTCTGTGTTCAGTTTAAACATCAACCGATCATCCGTAGATCAAAAAAAAACATATGAATCATAAATGCAGCAAATATAATAAATAAGTGGTTGCTTATGTGATTCAGATTTGGATTATAATTTTTTTTTAATCGAGTGGCTTGATAACTGAACTGAGGTTTTATTGCTGTTCTGACTGAAAAGCGAGTAGAGCCGATGATCATTGTTTGTTTTTTTCTGTGACATTTACAACAGTCTTTTTTGTTCCAATTGTGTCTAATGAAAACAATTGTGATGTCCAGCTGCGGCCAGAGTTATCCCTCTGAATGCGTACAACTTGAACATATGAAAGATAACAGAGGTAAATCAACACGTCAGTTATTTCAAAGGATCTGATGAATTTACAAGTCGATGTTGAATGCCAGAGAATCATTATAATGATTCAGTCTAACCGAAACCACCGTGAAAATAACATTTCCCATTTTGTAGTTTAAGTGAAATTTAGACACGGAGAACAAAAATTGTAGGAAAAAATTTTCGTTATTGCGTTTTCTGAAACAATTGCGCAACTGAAATCAAAGTCGGCGTATGCTCGCCTGACCTTGCGTGTACAATTTAAAATGTACACAAATATCAGGTACACCTTCAAACCAATCCAAACAGCGCGCTGAAATAACTTGCGACATGTTTGATCACACAGGGTTATTTGAAATGACGACTCAAAAGAGAATGTTTTACTAAAAAAATATAACGAAACGAAACATAAAACAGAAAAATACAGCGACAAAAATCTCAAACAATAAAAAAAAAACTATGTAGTTTGATTAAAACAAAAATAACAAGCAAACGCTTGAAAAAATTATAGCAAGTTCTGAAGGAAGAAAAAGAAATTCTGAGTATTTTAGCTTTGATCGTGCGAAAATGTTCTTAGACCAAGAATTTTTGTCCTTCATTTACGACGTTTATTCTTCCATCAAAAATGTATTTCTTAGACGAAAAATATTTATTCTCAAGGCGGAATTGGGGTTGGTCCAAGAATATTTTTCTTTCAATCGATTTTTTTTCCTTTTTTTTTTTTTTTGAAGTATAAAAAAGTAGTACAATTTTTTGTTTTTCCTTAATTTTGTATTCGAGGGGAAAAAATGAAGTGTTAAAGTCGGAGAATGAAGGCAAACGATTGAGCTTATTAAACGTGCACGCTGGAGTATTGAAAAGCGTAAGGAAAGAAGAAGTCGAGGGAAAAGTTGGCAGTCAAAAAGAGCGAGAATTCGCGCTCGGTCTTTTCTCTTGAATAAAAAAAAGGGGAAAAAATGTTAAATCCGTCAATGGGAAATTCCTCGAATCAGTTGTAACATTCTTGAGACCGCGCGTATCAACAGCTCTCGCTTCTTGCCCGAGAGCTTCGTTTCTGTAACACTCGATATAACGTACCTGCAACGTGTCGAGGATCAATCACGAGTCGCGTCTTTGCTGACAAATGCTCCTCTCGATTTTGCTCGTCTGAACCACTATTATTATTTCACCTTTCAATCCATCAGAGTTTCCTTTCGACTTTTATTAAACCTCATTTATCTTTTATTTTCGCCCGATTCTCAAAAATCTCCCAGATTGTTTTACATCCTCAAAAGAGTTCGTAATATCAAAAGCACCTTGTCTCGTTTAACAACTCAATTGAAAATGATGCAATCAAGAGTGAAAGAGGATATTTATTCCAAGTCGCTTGCAATATTAAATTTTCGCCAATTCATTTTCAATGAACATTAAATTCCTCCCGAAGATTAATTATTTTCAAAGAATCATTTTACCGATGAAATTATTTCGGCGTTTTTTATATCTCCCGGGGCCTGCGGAATTTGCCAGCAGGAATGCGAGGAATGAAATTCGCGGATGCAATTAGATAGAGCTCGTGAATGAAAAGAAGTCGTGAAGTTGCAATTTAACACTCGAAAACTTTTCTTTTTCCATTTTTTTTCTTTTTTTGTTTCAAGTGTGAATGAAATTTGAAAATAATTGGAAAGTTCGTGAAAATCTATGAGTCCACATAATGGCTTCATGGCCATTGTAGAACAACCAATTTCGGTGAATGTCACATTAGTTAAGTTTAGGATAACATTTGTAAATTAATCAGAAGCTCGATCGATTCAAAAACGACACAGGTGAATGTCGAATCTCATTCACTGACAACTGACCGATATCGAACAGTATTATCTGTTGATGTCCAACACATAATATTTTACTCATATATATCGAAGCTCCATGTTCAAGCGAGGATATTGACATTTTCAATGAATATAAAGGTGTATGGGCATTTGTACGTTTTATATTCTGTCATCATTAATTGTATAGTTCCCAATAATCTCGATAATAAAATGGTAAGGTAATAAAACCGACGAATGAACAGTCAAAAGTAATACACTTATTTCTATAGAAAAAAAAAAAATTGATTCCAATTTTTTTTTCGCTTATTATAAATCTGAGAAATAAAAATGGATGAATGATAATTTATATTTAAGTTAAAAAGTGTTCTTTCACTGGTGAACTTATACGAAGAAAGATAAAAAATGAAATAGCATGATTAAATACAAAGTAAAAATATTTGTTCTATAGAAATATTCTCATACAATTTTTGTCAAGAAATGATGAGCTGGGAAGCATAATATTATGTTGAAGAATGTTCACTCACCGAACGGAAGCACACATTCAAGATGCGGTCATTGCACGTCTTCGTTGCCTTTTGCGAGATCCATAATTGCAGCAACGGAAGTAAATTGTGGCGGTGAAATCTATGTGAACGCTGGTCAGAATAGACATTTCGCCGAGAATCACATTAATCGATGTGTAACAGGATGGAAATTCACACTCTGCTATCTTTTCCGAGTTCGCCGTTCGCTCTAACCGAAAATTCACCTGTAATATTTCATGATAAATTGAATTGAATTAATGTGTTAACAAGAAAACGAAAAATTTAATTAATTTTGTCAATATTTGAAAAGCATACATTTACAGAAATGAATGTATGGATATTTCGAGAAATTAGCAGGTTGCCTCAATTACAATTGTTTCAAATTGTTTGTATTAAACAATGGAAAAAATTTTAAATTCAAATTTACCAAATCCAACATTTACTGGAAATGTTCGAATTATTAATTCTGTAGAATTACAAAATAACGGTTTGTTATTATTTTTGTTATTTTTGTTATAAAAAAGCTCAGATTTGTCATCTTTTTCCAACCGCGTATTAGTTTTGTCGCAATCAGTCGACATTTCGCACTAAAAAAATGTCAGGTGTTACTGAGATGCGGCCCATTTTATAAGTACACCTGCGTCAGATTGTCAGAAGTTTTGATACGAGTTGGCGCGAATTATTCCCGACCTCGTAAAAAGGGTATGCTTTTTTCGAACCGCATCCTTCTTTTGATAACAAATTCTCTTTATCAAATATTTATCATTTTTATTTTCAGCTGCCTCTCATTTTTAATGCAGTTCCATATTATTTAGTTAAAAAAGGGATGTTCTTTTTCATTGCAAATAAAAATACCGAATTGACCTCGGAGAAAATGCACTTTTACAGATCTCTTAAAATGGCTTTTTTCCTTTTCTCCCTTTCTTTCGTTCTATGAAAAATGCGTGATTAAGGTTTTTGGGAGCTTTCAAATGAAATGAAATCAAAATTAAAGGAAAAGTTTTTTCAAAGATGTGGGTTGAAGAAGTGAGAATTTTGCCAAATCTTAATTACAAGGAAATAGTGTGTAATGACATAAAATATTACCAGCAAAAAGTTGCTGACTCTTATTACTCTCCGGGAGCTGTAGCTCAGTCGAATCTTTTAATACGACTATGGAAAATGCTGAGCCACCAGTTTTCCTGCCAATCTGTTACTGACGTTGTTATACTATCTTTGTGTGGTGTATGTGTGTTTTTTCACAATTGTTTTAGTTCTTTTCATTTTTCCTAATTTTAAATCTTTCCATTATCTGAGCTTATTCGCTCTTAAATTTTTGGTTTGTTTTTTTTTTTTTTTTTTTTTTCCTTTTTTCATTCTCATTGATCGTTGCATCTGAAGATCATTTGATTCATTTCATTGCAGTTTTGCATGCTTCAAATCAAATCTTAATTATGTCAAAGGGATTTAATTTTACATTACAGAAATCCGGTCGTCATTGAACAAAGTTTTGAATATAAAACGATTTGAAATACGTTCGAAAATATTCAATCAATTGACAAGGTTAATTAAAATTCATTGAGTTGCATCTTAGCAAAGTCAATTGTTTTGACCTGAATGTAAAACTAATTGGTATTGAATAAAGAATATCGTTGATAACTCAAATAGAAGAGCTAAGACTGCAAACAGTGTCTCAAACAACAAAACTCGTAAACAAAACTCGAAACAAAAAATAAGAAAGAGAACAAAATTTTTTTCTGAAACCGGTCTCAAAATCACGAAATCAAAAGTTCGTCAGACAATCAAATTTCTTTCGCTTCGAAAAATCCCTTGATCGTGCAGTTGAGGGATGTGAGAGAGAAGAGAGGAAAAAAAAAAAGAAATAAGGAGTGTATAACAAACGCAATATATTTCACTGGCAGCGATCTAATTTGAGGACTCAGATGTTCCCGAGAATGTAAACTATTTTTTGAAGTAAAGATTGAAGTCAAACTTATATAAGAACAGACTCTGGTTGTTACTGTTCGAACTACTTTCCAAGTATGCGAACACCTGAGATAACCAGAGAGAGAGTAACTTCTCTTGTAACATTTACTCTATTAAGAATTGGGCTAATACGTCTCTGACGTTAAACTGATTTCCTCTCACAATCTCTTTATTAAACTACAATAATTTTCAAATCTCAAATTAACACAAAAAAATAACAGCCTAATCCTTTTAATGGTTAACTTTTATAGATATTTTATGTTCCACACTCAAGAATAATCATCATCAAATAAAAATGAAAATGAATAGTCGTCGATTAGAGCATGAACATGGATCTAAAATTCAAATTTCAAATTAATACCTCCATGATATAATCATACTTTTATGTAACACATTACCAATACATCTTTCTAAAATCAAAAAAAAAAAAAAAAGAAGAAACAAGAAAGGGGCTTGACTTTGAAAAGAAAAAAAAAGGAATGAAAAAGTGAATCAAGAGGATTTACCGAGACGACAGTGAGACTTATTTATGGGAGTCAAAAATTGACAGCGGTAGGGTGGAGGGGATGACATTGTGTAAGTATATTTTTTGAGCTGTAAAATTGGTTTGATTTTTCGCAAATCTACTCGAATAACCAGCGAAAGATTTAAAGCTCTCGCATCCTCGTGACAGATTCTACGTTGTAAATCGTTTTATAAATCACGCTACGGAAGTTGTTCAGGTTTTGTTACTTAAAGGAGCCTGCGAAAGAACGACTGAGAATAATCGACGACATCGAGGGAGATAATAGAGAGAGAACGAAGAGAAAGCAAGGGAGAGGCAAAAAATTAGCATATCTCACGACGGAATAAAATAAAATCGATGGAACATATAAGCGCGTGTACACGAAGCTGCTCGGAAGGACTAAAAAAAAAGGCCATTGCCTATTAGACGGATCAACTGTTTCTTATTCGTGATGATGTTATGCCTGTAAGCCGCTTGATATGCCGCAAAGCACACGACGAATACACGATCGGATTTTCGCATGAATTTAATTCCGCGAGATATATAGCGTCAACGTGATCGGGCATCCGAATCAAGAATACATTCGCGTGCATAATGCGACGCGCTAATTTTCAATCGCCCAAGAATTTTCAATGCGATTGATTTACTTTTGCTGCAGGCCGGCTTTTATAATCGCATTCATAACGCAATTGCATTAATTATTGTACCCGCACCAATTTCATTTCATCTTTTATTGTCGCGTCGCTGTATATACGAAACGGACCCCCGCCCCTCTATTATTTCCAATTCAATTTATTGGCTCGAAGTCCGCGCGTGTAATGTGCGCACAAAAAGATCGGCCACCCCGCTCCGACCGTTGCATTTAAATTGTTGTTTTCACTTTTATCGCGCCAAATACAACAATAATTACGTTTCGCACGTCAACGAGATACCAACATCTGAATTGCAATCACACATTATACACTAATCGAATCACGCGATCCCAAAAAGCACAAACTCTTTATTATTGAAAATGTTACTTTTCGCTTCGCGTTGCGTCATTTCGGCACATTAGCCAAACATCCGATTCATCCAAATTTCAACGATCTAACGATCATTGCCACTTATGCTCTGTTCCACCCTTTTCATATCAATTTTTCCCCATCTCTAATTTAATCCTTTTTTTTTTTTTGCTCTTACAACTTTGAATACATTTTTGCTTTTGTTCATTTTCACCTCTTGTTTTTTATTTACTTTTCTTGTATTACTGTTCTACACTTTGTAATTAGATTTTTTTTTTTCATATTATAGACACTTTCTGCTACTAATTGCCATTGATTAAATGACTTGTTTATATTTTCATGGTCCAGTTTTTACTTCGATTTTTTAAAAACACACCAACGCAATTATCTTGGTAAAGAGAAACATACATGATACATAAATGCTGGCATGAAAAATTATATACGTCCAAATTCATGTACCGTAAATATGAACCATATATATGAAATACATGAACTTTAACACAAATGTAACATTTTGTCATATAAAAATCATAAATGTCCCATTCATGGTATATATATATATAGATTTTCTGTCGCAAACAGAAAACCTATTGATGTGGCACAAAAGTAGCATACTATATATGCTACTATATAAGAATGTACACTAGTACATTCTTGGACGCGCATCTAAACTCAATCAAAAAACTTAACATGGCAAACGAATCTTTTATTTTTTTTTGAACCTAGTTCTATCGCTCATTTGAGATAGCTCAATGGCTGCAGCGCATTTGGCCGGAAGATCGTGGGTGGCGGATTAGATTTCCGTCCGATATTGAATGGAGACATATTTTTAACAGTACCTTAAAATTTCATAGAGAAAAAAAAATAAAATATTGTATTGACATCAAATGTTCAATACAAAAAATGGTTCTTAAAATCATTTTTCCTTGACAATCAGCAGTTTCCACAATTTTGCTTTCCATAAACCATAAATATTATCTCTAAATAATAATCATAACTATAATAATGATAATAATAATAAAATGTTGAATTGGAAAAGGATTTCGTTTGAGAAAGTGTTTTTCAAGTTTTATATTCCGTCGCTGATCTCTGCCTATTTTTTTCAATATTATACACAGCACGGCCACAATAAAAAAAAGAGAGACAACCGGACCACATTGGCAACACTTTGAGAATTTGAATAAAAGCCGAGTCGGAATATATGTTTGCCGCGTAGCATCGCGGATATTTTCTATTTTCTCTCAATTCCACCTTTACCGCGTCTTCTTTGTCCTTAGTTTACATTTTCTTCATCCCGCGATTGTTACTGTCTCACTTTTGATCAAGCCAACAAATGTTAGCTTCACGACATCTCGCGCAAAACTCCTTTAAAAACCTTCAACGTCCCGGCATCTGGCTTTCTGATATATACGCTATATTTCACGCGACAAAACAGTTTATTTGTAATGCCGCGCATTCCTACAAAACAAAATCCTTTTTCTTCGAAACAAAACAAAAACGCGAAAAGAAACAAACAAAAAAAAAGTTGCATGAAGAATAAAACCGTTTTATCCCCGGCAATTGTGAGCATTTTTTTATCAGGACCTTTTTTACCATTTCAAGAAGATGAAACATTTATTTATCAAACGCGGCTTGAAAATTCCAAAAATTTCCTATCTTCGGTATCAAATAAAAAAAAAAAATGAAAAAAAAAAAGAAAATCATTCAACATTCAATATAAATTATTTATTATTACTATTTTGTTGTAAAAATGTACCCTAAAAATGAAAAGTAATCGCCAACCGGAGCAAAACAAAACAAATCTGTCAGAGTCTCATTGACCTCGACGGCAAGAGAAAAAAGGAAAGCGACAGTTTAAAAGAGAGAAGCGTAGCGAGTGTGACATATTAAACGACATTAAGGAGCGTTTACACCGCAGCATTGTTGCGTTGCCGTGAGAGTCGCGCGCGACATAAACGCCGATACGTATTTACACAGTACACACAATCAAAATCTAATAAACCAAACAATCTCTCTCGCGCGTACGTAAAACTGGGCGTATCGAGATAGCAACCAAGAGCGAAGTGATGGGGCTTTTGTTAGCTCGCGAGGATGTGATTTGAGTTTGGTGGCCGTGAGAACGCCGTTGTTCGTCGCACAGCGAAAAGCGTGGGAAGATGTGAAGGACATCTGGCTGCTCGGTAAGGTTAAAGCTCCGACGGAGAGATGCGCTCTTGACGACGACGTTGACGGAACGCTCGGGTTAAATGAACGAGCTCATTTTTACGCTTTCAATTGACGTGCCGCACCGCTGATCATAACAATGGATGCGCTCAAAACGACCCAGGAGGTCGTCCACGAAGGCTGGCTCATTAAATCACCTCCCACGAAACTTTGGCGAGCGGTTAGTTCACTTCGTCATCCTTTTTCTTACGTTCCATCTTAGTACCATCTTCAGACCAATTCTAACCTCATAATTTATGCATCTATATCATTCAACTGTAACAAACAAATGAAAACCAATTGAAAACAACAATTAAAAATCATTGATCAAGTCATACAATTGGTCAAGGTTTGGTTACCATCGTTCAGTTGACATTTTCTTTTTGGAGCCTGCAATTTTGAATAAATTTGTTTTTAGCGATGGCGCAAAAGGTGGTTTGCTTTGAGGCACAGCGGCGAGTTGCCGGGACAATATTTTTTGGAGTATTTCACCGACAAGCGCTGTCGAAAACTCAAGGGACGAATCGACTTGGACCAGTGCGAACAAGTGAGTAAAACAATGACTGGTTGTAATGAGATAAGTTATCAATTTCGTTTGAATTGAATGAATAGTCACGCTGACTCGACGAGGATGATTCATGTAACGAATGATTGATTGCAGGTCGACTCCGGCTTACGTTTTGAAAATCGAAAGCAAAAATATCACCATATGTTTAACGTTAAAACCCCCAAGCGAGAGTATTTTCTCGTAGCAGAGAACGAGGCTGATATGAATAAATGGGTCGATGCTGTGTGCCAAGTCTGCGGCTTAAAAGCATATACAAATGACGAAGAACAAGCAAGTGCGTAACGTTTAATCAACATTAAATTATAGTTTTGTGCTGTACTTGGTACATACTGATCATTCTGTTCATGTCAAAAATGTGTCAATCGTCAGAAATAATTCAACGTTGGTTTTTTCATTCCATATTTTGATAAGTTGAAATAAATTAACTCTTTCTATGAAATGTCATTGATTTTTGTCAGATGTAATTGAAAAGTTTTGTTCTACTTTTTTAATGTATGCATTTTACGTATTTTAAATACGCTCCATTTAATGGGCATTGAAATTGTGATTTAAATTGTGATCTGGTGACGCCATTACGTACTACAATTGTAAACCGATTTCGATTCAAATTGCGACAATCTGTTTGGAATTTAGTTGCCAACAAATTGGTTAGACGAAATGTTCATACAAATAAATTGATAAACAAAAAAAGTGCACATGAAAAGATCAAAGTAAAACCTAAATCAGTATAATTGGAAACAATTTTTTTCTAAGCAACTATTTTGTCTTCATTAGAATGCAAACATTTTATCGCCAATTCAGTTAAAATCGGTTTTGATAAACAGTCTCCTCAAATGATGGAAACTCCATCTTTGTAATTAGAGACACAGATATTTATCACAGAAGAAACGTGATATTTTTATTCGAAGCGAACCAATTTAATTTTACAGTATATCCATTCGAGGCCCAGGAGTCGCCTCCGATTTCTCCAGCGAGCACTATATCCGGTCCTTATATTCCCATCAGTGAGTGCATCTCTGGGCGTCATCCCACTGACAATATTTCGCTCAACTCGGCTATTAGTCACGGTCACGATCATTACGATGGCTTCAGACGTATGGCCTCATCACCTCCCAGATCGCCGACCACGACAGACGCGGAAAGTGTTTTTACCGATGAGGAATCGTCGGTTCCTTGTCCCCTTTATCCTGGTGGTATGACATCTCTTTTTTTTTAACAAATCTGTCTTATAACTTTATTTCACGAAATGCTTCTATTTGTTAGAAAAGAACCATCTCTCAAAAATATCATAAAATGTTGATCATAAGAACTTTGATCTGACAAAATGTATGAACACAATTTCAGATCCAGAACCAAATACATGGAGCGTTACAAAAAGGTTCAGCAAACTGCGAACGAATGATTCGGCTGCCTCAACGTTGGAACCAGCACCTCCTAGGCCACCGAAACCACCTCACATGTTACCAGAAAACCCGGGGCACAACTACTTAAACCTGGACGGGGCCACAGAGAGCTCAAAACCCACGACACCCGCGACCCCAGCGCCATCTACACCCGGCACCGAGGAGTCCAAGAAGGAGCCGGAGAAGAAGCCCCGGCAGTTCCATCCGAAGATTGTCGAGGACCAAGTGTTTACGTTCACGTATGATTTTCATGAGGACGAGCCGCCCAGTCCAAGGTGGGAAAATTCTGCCAGCGCGACTTATTCGAATCTACCGAGTCCTCTGACGAAGGAAACCGCGACTCCTGCCGTTCCGCATATCATGATACAACCTCCGCCCGTCGTACACAGAGAACTGAAACCTCGTCGGAAAACCAGCGGCTCTTTGTCGAATATTAGCAACGAGCCTTCGCCTGGAGGAATGGTTCACAGCATGGTGGAACTGAGCTCGGCTGAACACTCACCAGCTGAACCTCCGAGTATCAATAGAAAATTAAAACCTTCTTTGAACAAGAGTCCTTCAGAAGGTAAACCCAAAATTTAATGTACAATTTCATTTGATTGTAAAATTCATTCTTGAATTTTAAAACAAATTTGGTTAAATGTTTATTAATTTGTTTTCGGTTTTCTATTATTTTTAGGTCCATTACAATTGGCTTCACCTCCTGGAAAAGGCCGGATGAGAGCTGCACCCAGCCCCACACCACCGACCAATCTCTTTCATCGACAGTCTACGTCTGATGAAGATAACGTCCAAGAAAAAGAAGAGGTTGAAATCTAAAATCAAACAACTTTTTTTTACTCATCTGAATTATTTCTGACTTTGGTATTTTAAATTTAATTTCAGATTTACTATTATCAAGAGCGCGACACATTTATCCCAGCTTCAACTAAACGACTGGTGGTCCTGCAGTATCTCGATCTTGATTTAAAAACAACTGAAAATTTTTCTTCGCCGACATTATCTACAAGTCAGCCGTCCTCGAGCTCGACTGTTTATAAAACGGTTGACTTCCTAAAAACCGAGGCATTTAATCGAACCCGACAACGTGTCGAGGCAGAAAGAAAGCAATGCACTGACGAACTAACATGATATTTTAAGTGAAAGTTGAACTGATGAAAAAAAAAAACGAGTCAAAATATATATTCCTGAGGTGTCAATTGACACGATATTCAATGTGAATGCATTTTTATGACGAACTCTCGTGCGGGTTTCGCAGAATTTCATTTTAATTGTTAATTAGTATTTTTACAATATTTCTATTTGTTACGCGAATTTCCAATCGATTTTTTAGTTATTCGACACGATTGCCGCTTGAGTTGCAATCAGTTATGCACGTTTTAATCCAAATCCAATTTTAATATTGTTACATTGTAAAATTTTGTTTGTGATAAGTGATTTGACAGAATTTAATGTACCATTCTTGATTTTAATATTAATAACACAATTGTGTAAAATTGATATCAGACGTTAGTCATTCGGCGAGCAAAACCGTTTACTGCTTCCGAAAATTTAGATTTTAACAGCCAAAAATGTTTCTCAAACCAAGAAAAACGGACTACAAGGTAAAAATGTTATGAACATAGAGTACACCTATTCTTATCAATGTACCCTGTCTAAAGCACAATTTCATCACTAATACTTTCAACTGCTAAATAGAAATATAACCAATAACTTAGATTATAGAAGATAACCTGAATCAGCGATCTTGATGTGGAATTAAATTTTCTTAAAAAGACATCAATTTCTTTTAGATGAAATATAATACCATATAACAACAAAGATGATAAAAATCCGAATTATCTCAAGTGTAATGTTAATTTGTTAACATGAAACAAAACTTGAACGTAATCTACGTTTGACCATTATTTTCTATATCTACATTTTTTTTAAATCAAATTAAGAAGACTGAATTACATCTGCGATGAAGAAAAATGTAGGATGAAAAATTTGTCCTGAGCAATATTTTTGACATTTTGATTTTTAATATATTTTTATACGTGTACAAGAGGATACAAAGTCCCTGATAAAAAGTGAATAATCAATTTGAATATTAACAGTGTATTATAGAGTGGTGTTACATACCAGACTGTATATATGCGATAGACTAAGTATGACGTGGGAAATGTCACAACTGTGAAGAAAAAAACAAAAATGAGATTGCAATAGTCTGATCTTCCAAATTAGAGTTATTGTAACTGTTGATTTTATATCTTATTCAAACACAACTGAGAAACTCAAAACATTTTTCTTCCATTGTTGGATTTCTTGACCACTAATTAAAAGTAGTTAGTATAAAGCTGTTTAACGAATCTCAAAAATTTGCAACATAATTAGAACATAGTTTTATTACTATTGGGAATAATTTGTTCGTTCGACATAATTAAAATTGCAATATTAATTTGAGAACAATAAAGATGTGCCATTGTGATAAAAAAAAAGTAATAAAACTATTTTCAAACAGTTCCATAGGATCGTGATGTCAATGTAACCATAAATGTACTCTAAAAACCAAATACGAATGAACCAAAAGGATTCTAACAACGACTTATGTTGGTTAATAACAAATAGACAACGAATACTTTTGCGTAAACGTGTAAAACTTCAGATATTTTCAAAATTATCGCTCAGCTTGCGACAAATTTGGAGGTGAATCATGATGAATTGTACATATAGTGTAAAAAAATTGTAAAAAAATAACAAAAAAAGAAATATATTTTTTCTATCCCGATCATTGAATTGGTGAAAAAAAAAAAATTGAAAAAAATAATATTGCCGATTTAACATATCAGGTCAGGTTCTGAGATTTTAAGAGCAGGCACCCAGAGTTATGACGAAATCGAGCCATTGTATTTTGTACCGAATTTACTTACGAATATATGTATACGTAAGAATACTAATTTCTAAGGTTTATTTTCTATTATACAATTGTTATTGTTACAAGCAAGCATTTTAATTTTGTACATTCAAAAAAACTTACCGTTTTAAGATTTACATTATCTTGCAGCAAGATTGTTTTGCGCAGTATTATTATAACGGAGTATTATTCCTGTTTTTTTTTTATATATTTTTTTTCTTCTTCTTTCAAAGTGATTTTAATTATTGTGATGAAGACGAGCACAAGAAAATATTAATTTTCAAGTTGCTTATACTTAAAACTTGCCAATTACTTCCATCAGCAAGTTGACACTTTGTTATTTTGATCGATCTGCTATATAATGTACTACTTTCAACCGTCAAAATAATAAATTTGTGAAAATAACCAATCGACTGGATTATTTGCAATTCAAATGATGTTATTTTCATTTATTAAATAGCATCAACGTCATTGTTTATAATTGTCTTCAATACATAAATATCCAATGTTTGTCAATTAGTCCTTTAAAACGTAAACAAATAATAAAGTGTATTGTCCTCTTGCACTGAAGCAAAATATAACATTATAATTTCGTTTTGGCTGAATAAAATACATACACAGTATTTTCCATGGTAAACCAAAACAAAGAGTCATTAAAGACGTGTGTTCCAAAGGCAAATGAATGTCAAATTACTCACGTTGCTGAAGCGTAGATCAAAGTTTCAAACATCCATGAGCTTGTTGACGATGGTTGATGACTTCTTGCTAAATCACAATGGATTCACCAACGATTGTTAATTCATTCGTACAACTTTGATGTTGATCTTCAGAAATAAAGTGTTGTTTGAATTTTAAAATGGTTCATCTGCTGTTCTTAAGGTTAGTTTTGTTATCGAATTCGGTCATAAAACGTGTTTTTTTTTAATCTAGCTGCTTTGACCTTCTTCAATATCAAAACAAAAAAAACAATGTCGAATATTTATACATTTTGTTCCGTACCACTCGACACTCTACGGTCCGCGCCAAAGAAATTCGCGCGCATTTTCCCCTTCCGTCGAGCACGTACAGACTGACGCTGACCGACGCGCATGCGCAAAACCGTTACACCCAACTTTCAGCTTTTGTTGAACGAAAATGGGTTTCTTTTTCTCATTTATATTCAAAACGAGCGTTTCTTTGTTTTCTGGGCCACAAACTCTACCACTTTTTTAATAAGAAATAGTAATTTCGCTTATAGTTTGTGTCTCAAACTTGTCCGGCTCGACTCATCCCTTCTACTGTGAATGCCATCCGCCATATTGGATTTGTAGTCTGCAGATATGCAAAAACAGTTGTGTTTGGTTTTCAAATGTATTATTTGTGATTATTCATTTAAGTTCGGTGTTTTTTGAAAATGTGATAGGAATATAACAACTAAAACATATAAAAAACATATAAAAACTAAAAAGGTAAGCAAAATAAATAATTTCATACCAACAATAGCATGTTTTTGAACTTGTTGAATATCAAAGAACAAAAACAAAAATGAAAATACAAAGTTTATTCACAAAGTGCTTTTTTATTAACCTTCAAAAAAGTGACAAAAAACAATTTGAATGTCAAAAAGGTTAAAAATGGCGGATTAAAAAATAAAAATATCAATGTACAAAATTACATTGACACATTAAGGCAATGCTTCAGATATATTTTTCATAAAGCGCTCGCTACAATGCGAGCATAATTTTCTGTCAGTTGCAAAACTGAGGAATTACCTTAATATATTCTCGTTAAATCCGTTCCAGATACAGTTTGATATATTTTAAAAATACAATTCTAAACCCTAGAGAAAATGAAAAACAAGCTCTAATATTTATAATATTAAATAGACCATACCTATATCTATTAGATATATATATATATATTCTGAATTATTCAATTTAAAGCTTAAGTTTTTGGACTTCTCGATCCAAACATGCCCAAGAAATGTAAAGATAAGGTACAAATAAATATTAAAATTTGCACATCTCATCGAATCAGCTCAAAACAATCAATCTTGTGATAATTGAGTGAAACTTAATAATCGATAAAATTTGTTTAACTATTACAAAACTTGATTACGCGATTCTAAAAAAAGTAACATCAGAAAAATAACACAAGACAACGAGAATTCAAGCCTCGTAGCTTTTCCTAACAATGCAAAAATGTTGTAACTTTGTTTTTGCTATAAAAAATTGACAAATTTGCTGCCCTCGGGGATACAAAAATGTGCTGGAACTTCTTAAAACAGCCCATCCATTTTGTATAATAATTGATTACATATGAACCTTGAAACTCAATTTGAGAGAAAGATATACATTGGTAGACAAGATTGTGTCAAACGTACATTGTTTGAAACGTGATTCAAAAATTGGTTCACCAACTAGCAAAGCATCTGAGACAATATATTTTGAAAAAGTTTGTTTTTTTTGTACACATGTAAAAACATGACACTTCCGACGCGTCTACAATGACTCGGCACGGGGACACTCAAGGCCTGTAATAAGCATGCGTTCGAGCACTGCTTTGCCTCTAATTAATTTCATATTGGTCGCAAGTGTTGGCTGTGTTTCAAATAAATTATGATTGATTTCAATTACGAATGGAAAGAAGGTTTGCACAACAACACCCGTTTTGATTTTTTTTACAGTGAGAGATATCAATGTCGTTATCTCGGAGAAACAAAAATGCGATGCGTAGAAACGATCCTGTTCGACAATTATGCCGCGCGTTTCTAACTGTTAAGTATGATTCGTCAGACTGGCGATTCCGCAAGTAATCAACAACAATGTGCGCCCAATGCAAACCGGTGAATTTTTAATCCTGGCGGTCAATCGTCCTTTGATTTGCCTTTCGCGTCCTGCTGGCTGCCTTTCGAATCCTCCTGATGGTTCTCTTGTTGACTAGGTTCCTCTTCCTCGTCCGAATAACTCGTTGGAGCTTCACCAGGCTTCAATAATTTTCCAACATAATCATATTTTTCTGTAAAATAATAAACAAATTCAATTCCAGCCTTTTCCTGGTTTATAACGTTTAACGAATGTACAATCATTAATCATCAGAAATAAATTATTAACAAATTAAAAAAACAACTAAGAACGCAATTAAATTTGGTTTTTGGGTCACCAACATTATCTTGGTTAATTTAAATAGGAATACAAATTGAATCGAGTTTTATTCGAACTATTTCAATGCTCATTAAATAAATTTGTTCTGTTTGAAATTTCAAACAAGCAATCAACCTTTGAATTGTTCTTCCCATTCCTTGATAGAATTCATTGCATCGACATCCAAATCACTGAGATCATCATAATCATCTGTACTGGGAACCACTGAAAATGTTGCCAAACAACGGCTGGCATCTCTTCCACCAAAGGCTGCATATGGGCCACCTGAAAACAAAATAATTGACAATTATAAACTTTAACTTTTTAGACAAACGCAATTTCTCATTCAAAGTCTAGAAATAACTATTTAAATCCTCAATGGAATCTAGCTTCGATTCATGTATGCAAACTAGGTAGAATTATTATTATCATTAGTCCATTGGTCACACCACTTTGTTCTGTAATAAGTTGAACATTTACATAACCAAGTGTAATACTTGCCATTTCTATTCCAAACGTCTTTTACTCGTGACAAAAATTGATAACTAAATTTTTTGATAATTTTATTATTTACAATCTGAAAAATTTACAATCGACCGTAATGATAGAAACGCTTTTGATACAAACGTTAATATACAATATCTCAATTAAACGACCATTTGACATATGACAATCAATTTTTCATAAAAAGAGAGCATCACGATAAAGTAGTTCTGATGGATTTGCATGAGTTGCGCATTCATTGTAGCGTTATCGTTAGAGTACAAACAGTATCTCAAAAATGTTAGAGCCGAGGTAAACAGGCGATTCATTTATACATTGAATAGCGAGAGAATTGATGAGTAATGATCAAAAAACCACGATAGTCATTCATGTGACAAAAAAAAAAAAGAGCCACGTACGTCAGTTGCGCTAGTCTAAGATACGGTATGAATCTGAAAGTTGAATTAAATTTGATTCAAATTAAATTTAAATTATTTTGCAGCGATAAAGATTCAAAAAATTATTATTTATCAAATTGAGTCGCGTTTATCTGAATGTCATTACGTTCGGCCTGATCAGAAGATATGAAAAACTAATAGGAAAAATAAAACAATGGGGCAACAATTATTGTGAAATCGTAAAAGTCTAGTGATTTATTATTTCGTTTTTTGTCTGCGATAAAGAAGGGAACAGTGTGACCGAAAAAAAATTTGCTTATAAATTGGTAATTAAGATGTTTCATTTGTTTCAAATAGAAGCCGGGTATAGACGATGCAAGTTATTTATAACCCAAGTCACTTTAACATATAAAACTTTTGATCACAATAATAAATATATAATTTTGTTCATAACGATTATCTGAGCTCATTATTCGCAGTAGAAAAAAAAGAAAAAGAAATAAAACTTCAATCTGAAGATGATTATAAATCTAATAGTTTTAAATGATAAAAATTGCATTATCCTATCAATTTTTCAGCCTCGTGACAAATGACGACAACGTAGACAAGAGCTGAAGAAAATACATTTGCATCTAATGTGTTTATAAATTGTTCGTCATATCATAAGCGCGGCTTTCAACAATCGTCACCGTCGTCGTGCAAAAGTTTTGTAACTGCAAACTGAACCGTGACCTTGAATGCGATTTCAATTTCCTGTGGAATTTGAAAAAGTCGCTGATTAACAAGTGGCGCACGATTAAACATGAAAATTAAGTCACGCAAGATAACCTCACCTTTCCTTCGACTCAAAAATTGTTTCGCTTTATTTTTACAAATTTATTTATTCAACTGTAATCTCTCAGTTATCAATCAAGTTTATCACTAGTTTTTCTAAGCTGTCATGATAGCTGTCATAAATGAGCAATGGAATATAGAAAATAAAAAAAAAGGGAGAAATAAAAATGATTGGAAGTTGATAATAACCCGGTCCGTAGAATCGTTTGCCACGTGTGACGTCGTAGACACTTCCGTTGACAGCGACGAGGACCCTGCCCTCGGCGCCGGTACCGTCGTACTGTTTGAGTTCCTGGTAGGTGAAATCGCGGCGCAATTTGGGCAGGCGCGGCATCTCCTGCACCGGCGTGTTGCCTTTTGTTTTGCTCTTGATGATTTTGTAAACAAGCAGTGCAATGATGCCGACGAGCGCGAGGTTCACCGGGCTTCGGATGATCTCGTGGATGAAGCCCGAGAGGAATGGCGCCTCCGCCTCGTTGTCACTTTTATCGGCCATCTTCGCTATGGCTTTCCTGGTCACACACTGAACGCGGCTTGATGACGCCACGCGACACGGCAGAGGGCAGCCTCGAGAGTTCGTCCGGCTAATTCCCCGACAAAACTGACAAGATCCGATCAGCGCGCACCAACAATCCCAAACGCTTCTTTATATTTTAATTACTATCTGACGTGCGCGCGCACACACACACATATAACTCGAAAAAAGAGCTGCTTAGACTTTTATTCTCTGCAAATTATAGCACGCACTCTGTTCAAAACACTTGAAAATTTTTGAAATTTTTCAAATAAATTCGCCATCTTTGGGAAATGTGACGAGGAAATTTATTTATAAGTCTTGCATCTTGATTTCTGTAAATTGTTTTTGATTGTTGAGTAAATTTTAGAAAATGATTTTGGACTTGTAAGATGAATTTGGACACGTGGATTAGATCGTTGACCTTAGCGCTAGGGGCACGGGATCGATTCTCAGTTATGGGGTTATTTTTGTAAAATTATCCGTGATAATTTTTAACCAATTTCTAAAAATGAGGCACTTAAGCGGCTCTCACTGAAGTGCCCACTTTTCTTATTCACTTAAATTTTCTTAAATCTTTTTACTCATTTTGTTATAATGTAAAAAAATTTAATCGATATTGGCTTGTTGTTTTTATGTTCATAGCTCATTGGAAATGTTGAATTAAATAATGTGTGAAACGATTATTCTTAATTTTCACTGCATTTGAGAGATGAGGTGGAACAGATAGAAAAGTTTGATTTTTGTCAAAAGTAGAGAAATAATGGAAATATTAATAACAACAATCTGTTTTGTCAATACACAATTTTATTGGCAACACTTTTACACAAAAGTAAAAAGCGATCGGGAAATAAAATTATTCTTGAAATAAAATTACGTTCACACACACTGCTCATGGCCATTCATCATGATTTCATGAGAAATCCTATAAAAAATCATCTCAAATTGTATTTATACAATACAAATAATAAGAAAAAAATATTTAAACAATGTACAATATATAAAGCAAGCTTGCAATATTTTGTTGTGTGTAAAACATGTCAGATAAATTTTACACATTTAGACTAGAACCTAAGAGATTGAATTCAAGGAGGACCAGGTGACGTCAAATTGTATGTTAATACAAACAATTTACTTAAAAAGTATGTCCTCACAATTGTTCGTTGATAATTACGTCATGCGAAAGAGCGTTCAAAAATACGATTTTTTTCACTTCCACACCAGTTTGGTTCTCGCTGAAAAGTTTGTTGTCATATTTCTATCACAAATTTGCCTACGAACTAAATTAATGCATTTTTGTATTTATTATTGTTCAACATTTATTTTACAATAATTTTCTATCATAAAATTTGTGCAGAAAAAATGATTTCGAAACACTCTGATGTAACTTTTTATACTTTCACAACAACAAACTTTCAAAAAAGAAACTCTACTTCTAGATTGGTTCGTTGATAGTAAAATAATTGAGACGCAATAAAAAAAAAACATATGCGTGGATAAGAAAAAAATCTATGGCATGCGAATACAAACGTACGAACAAAAAGCCGTGTTCGAGTAGCCTCTCTACGACTTGTCAAAATGATGCGCACGGACGATCACATTTGAAAAATAACGTTTTGTCAATCAGGTGACAGATATCTCACAGCTTGATTTGACAAACGAAAAATTTGATTTAATAAATTAACTAAATATACATGCTTTATATAATTTGTACTCTTTCGTCAGAGCCACTCTGACAGCTTGTACATGTCCATCTTTTGTGCTAATCGCTTGTAAACTACATCTCATGGGATTAAAAAAAGTACAAACAATCTCAATGGATTCATTTTCCATTAAATAAAAAACAAAAATGACCAATTATCCTAAACGCGATATAAAAAATAAAAATAAAAATATTTTCACCTTCAATTTTCGTACAGTCCATAGTATATTGTTCGTTTGACAAACAATCAAATGGAACTGTCAAAATCAAATTCGCATGATTCACGGGGGAAAAAATATTGAACCATTGAGACATGATTAATAAAATAACTTATGATCGCATCTCACTAAGTCACGGAACTCGATACACGCGTTACGGCAATATACAATTTGTAACAACATTATTTGGCTGACGTAGGTGTATTGTGGCTTTACAAGGCACTCGCGGATAATGCAACACGGAATCATCGCACGGTAAAAATGTACACCGAACAATGACCGGTGAAAAATAGGAGTTTTTCGTGACTCGCAAGTCACCTTTGCAAATGAAATTTCATTTACAAGTTGATGACATCATTTTGATTGATAAATTATCCGGTTGATTTATAAAATAAACTCAACGATTTCAAAAAATAAATAGATAAATAAAAAAAATATCAATTGATTCTTCTCTACGCGAGGTTCCCGTGTATCCGGAACCGGTACAGGCACGTGTACTCGAGTCGACCATGGTTGCTATGAATCTGCAGCTCAATATAGTGGTACGGCTCTGTTATACTCGTATTCTGAAGAACATTAAAAAAAATCAAATTGTGTTAATGTGAAATTTTAATTTCAACTGGAGGTGATTTATATAATTGAGATTTCGTGAATATTTGAAAGTAATGTTACCTGGACAGGGAAGTACTGCAAACTTTCGTTTGAATTTTCGAATACATATTCGCCGAACATGACTCTGTTATTATCATTATCATCTTTCAGACCCTGAAAATGAAACCATCATTGAAACGATAATTTCAAATTCGTGAATTAATAATAACGACGAAAAGTATTTGCATACCCAAACGTTGAATTTTCGTGGGGCACTTCCCATATCGCCGTTTGGTAAAATAGACTTTGGTACGTGCTCCAGTGTGAAACCCGTGACGTATATGAGACTCCGCGTTTTGATTAATAAGTATCCAGGGAAATCTTGGAATGCCCAACATAGTCCTGGCTGAATGGGATGTCCCTGAATAACCATCCGTGGACTATTACCTTCATAAAATAATGTCCATCCCATAATTTTAAACGCCCGAGTCTTCAGATCGTAACTTTGAGTACAACGTGTGCTAATTATCTGACCGCCTAGAATTTCAAACATTTTAAATCACAATTTCAATAACACAATTATGCTCCCTTTATTATCCGAATTACCTGCGGATTCTAAAGCATAATCAACTCTGCCAGTTTTATCTGCATCATAAATTTTCAACATCTCTCTCACGACTGCTCTCACTCCGTCGAACGACGTTGTGCATTCGGGGCAGTCTTTTCCGGCTTCTGGAACTAAACAGAAATGATTTATTGTGATTGTTCCGTTGATTAGAAAAAATCAATTTTGCAAAATTTTTGGCAATACTTCTGTTGGCAATATCATCCTTCGATGCCATAGTCAAAAGTATTTTTGACCATTCCTCTTTTGTTAGGTATCCCTGTAAAAGATCATTCATCCGACGTTCAATCTCCACAGAAGACAGTCCAACTTCAGATTCCTTCTCTTGAGATCTGGTCTGTTGGAAAAACTCATTTATCGTTTGGAATTCTAATTTGACCATATTAAATTCCTCCGGAGTAACACAATCCGACCTTGATTTTAGTAACTGTTCTTGTAGTTTTTCCTGTATGAATAATAATGAAAATCGACTTTCAATAATCGTTTTTGATAAGCAAAAATTTGATAACAAACAAAATGTACAAATTGAAAATAAAATTTGATATCAAAGTTTCTCACATGTTGCGCAGCATTGCTGTTCTCCAAAATTTGCACGCGTCTGAGTAAAGATTCTACGACTTGATTATCAATGGACTGACTTGGTCTATCCATCGCGACTGGAACAATCTTATTTTCCATCAATTGTGGAGTGTAAAAAATGCCTAAAATCAAAATTTAAATTGTTGAGTTAATCAATGAAAATGAATGATTTTGAAATAAGAAAAATTAATTGTAATAGAAAGACCAAAACTGAAACAAAAGGTAACTTGATGAAAGTTTAACATTTTCTTTTTTTTGTCTAAATGTTCAGTTGATAGGATGCAGTTTGGTTCTTTGATTTGGTCTTTCTGCGTTGCTCTTCTGGTTTTTAGAACGGAGAGAAGGACAGATGAAGGAACTCACCAACGAGAGAATAGCTTCGAACGCGTCGATTGTGATAAGCCTCCGAACGGTCCAAAAAAGATTGGTCCAGTTAAATTTTTGCATTCTTTTTTCCAAGTAAGCTAACCCGTATCTATCCTTCTCCCAATTCTTAGATTTACATGTGACACAACAACTCAATCGCATTTTTGTTTGTTGACAGCAAAAATTAATTTTGTTAATATGAAATCAATCGCAAAAATCAAACTTCTTCTTACATACCATTGTTATAAACTTTAGTTAGTTTCGTTCGCGCAAACGAAATTTTAACAACATTTATGCTTGCTTTTAATACTATTTATTTATAGTATAATATTATAATTTTTAAAGTTATCATTTATCTTTGGCCAAGTAACATCCTCTGTTACTCTGACTAAGGCTTCAATTTATTTCATAAATATTTCAATATAGATATCCAACCACCAAAAATGCCCACGTTTTGTCATTCTAAACTCTACAATTCTATACTATAATATATTTATTAAAGAAAATCATTTCATTGTTAAACACTCAACATTAATTATCATTAATTGAAAGGTACTTGATCAAACAAAAGTTACATTGCAGTGTGATAAGAATAGGACGAAAGAGAAAGCACAGCCAGATGTTAAATCTTCATGCATTTAAAGTGATGCCTTGCAAAAAATTCAATCAATGCTAAATATATTACCCATTAACATATTATATATTAAATGTTATGTACTAAACTAATGTTGCACACTCATTTTTTGTTTGCTGTTCCATATTAAATACTGTTATTTTATTCAATAAAAAGAAAATATTAATTCGTTTCTTCTGGCAATTATTATCTTTGTAAGATCAGGTTAATGCTGAACGAAAAATCTAAAACAATTATATCATTAGAAATTATTGGATAAAAATAAGAAAGAAAAAAACATAACGTGTAAGCTCGGTAAATTTGTTACCGAATTACTAGTATTTTTCTACGGCATATGAAAAACATTAATTGAATACGTTCCACCCAATATCGGGCAAAGAAAAATTGATATTTTGCCATCCAAAATTTTCTGTTAGTGAAAAATTTCGCACACTCGTGATGTATTTAAGAAGAAGGTCAAAATTGGAACTTGAATAGTCAGTTATGTCATTGTAAATGTGATGAGTTGTATCAGTGACACCGTTACTTAAATTCCACAAATTATCCGAAAAAGTATGTGCAACATTTAGTCCTGAAACAAACAATGTTTATAATGACTAAAAAAAAGAGACAACTTAATCGTAAAACAATCAAATTCAAGTGTCTAAGAATCGTTTCTAAAAGAAAGAATTGTAAAAAGTTACCGCTATATTAATTACTCTTTGCTTCGTGCTGATGAAAGAGAAAAACAAATTTTGTGACAGTGTGAAATCACATATCAGGCAATTGTGTCAAAATTCAGATGTTTACCTGCCCATAACAAGATCGGTAATAACGCCAAGATCAGCACTTTTTTACGACGATTCGCCACATGGTTTCTGATTGGTGACACGCGGCTCAGTAACCAAGTATCAAATAGTAATACATTCGCCAGTATCAAGTACAATTTGTTTGATGTCAAACTCCAGATCCGCTCTAATAAACATACTAATATCATTTTTGAATTTCTCACATTCACATGAGTCTTTGATAACAGAATGCATACTTACCTAACATATATAAAATGGCATAGATCCACGAAAATATTAAACTGATAATTCTCCGATACCAACTAGCAGTTCTTTGAGATCTCAGATCGCTGTAACTATTGTATGTTCCTGAATGTCTATTGGCGTTTCTTTGAGACAGTGGATTTAATCCGGATACAAATCTGCAAAATAAAAACAAAAATTGCTCAATTAAACAGAAAGCTCATTATTTTTGATTTTCCAAAAGGTTTATCTTGAATACAAATTTTGTAATTACTTGAAGAAATTTAACGAGTAGACATCTTCGTTATTTGAAGTACTTTTTCGGTACTCTGTACGTTCGTAGTACTCTTGTCTCGTAAAATTTCTCATACTCATGTCTCTGTTGTGTGGAACTACTTGAGGAACTCCATTTATTGACTAGAATCAGAAAAGTACCAATAAAATTTTAATGGTTGTAAGAGAACAAAGAAGATTAATAACGAAAGAACATTAATTTTTGTTCACTCACAATAATATCGTCATGAAACGATGTTGCACTCAACCAATTTCGTGAATTTCCTTTTGAAGATAAGCTTGTATTGTTTGATTGGTTTGTTGACAGTTTGGTCACATCAAAGCTCGAGTTTTCATTGGAATGTATCGAACGTCGCGACATATTGGGTATGGCCAAAATTCCTGGCGCTAATTCATACCTAAACTGTGACGCCTCCGAATAAGTGTAATCCGTTTTTGGAAACACACTGAAAACAAAACAACAAACGAAATTAAAATTTCTGAATCAACGACAAATTTCAAAACGTAACAGCAGTTACAAAAACTATTTCATCTTGTTGTTCATTTTTTGTATCAATTTATTTTTCATTTCAATGCAAACAATTTTGAATTTTGTTTCATATTTTTGATTCACTTACTTCCACCACTCGCCAGCCTGTTTGTTAATTTCATAAGCAGTTTTGGGCTTTGAGCCATTCTCCTTCTCCGTATCTTCCGAGGAATAATCACTTGTTGAGATAGATTTCAACACAGTGCTCTCATTCCTGGTAGACTTGGTCTCAGACTCGTTTTGTCCGTTAACTAAATTTTGTTTCTTCACTTTTTGACGCTCTGACCGTCGTTCAACTTTCTTTACTGTGCTTTTTTCCGTCGACTCAAGCACTTTGCTCTGCTTGGGTGTACCCTCTTTTTGCTCCACAATCGTGTCCATATTTTTATCCATCTTCCTTACACTCTGAGGCCTGAAAATTTGAAATTAATTCACATTAATTATAATAATAAATTCTCATGTCTCATTTTCAAACTCAGCCCAATTTCTTATTTGCGTTAATAATTAAAATTGATATAAAATATGAATAATACCAGAGACAATTAGCTTGAATATTGTTTCAACTAAACAGTAACGTAATTTTTACAGTACTTCAATTGTTGTATTAGACTTGTCAACATTGAGATAAAAAATATAATTTCCTATATTTTGCTCATATAACTTCACATCTTACATCTTCATATTTTAATCATTACTTCTACTCTTTAACCGCAAAGAGTGACTTGTAAGACAAGTTCTATCGGCGCTCAGATCCATCAACTCGTTAACCGAAGTCTACTGTGGCCACCCAGAGGCTTAAAGTAAACAATCAGTCACTCGCTTCTGGATTGCATAAGAACAAATGTTTACGCTCGGGCTTTTTCGCAACTTCAATTCTCGTTAAGTGAGTTTTCAACAAATAAAGAGACAAACGTACGTAGATCTGGAAGACTGATCGGCAGGCGTGGTGGAGCGATCGCGGCTGCTGCGTCGCAGGGAGAACAGTCGTTCACTCGACTCCCGCGAAACCCGGCTCAATGACGAAGTTTCCGAACGCGACCTGCTGCGGCTTCGCAGCTCGTACTGATGATCGCCCTCCATCTGTAAAAAAGAAATTACAAAATTAATATCCGCAGCAAAGAAAAAATGATGACTGTTGTAATAGTTTGTTTTGAGTTTCACTTAAAGTTGTTCAATATTGCTTTTCGTTTGACCAAACATGCGTCATCTTGGCGCGAAGCTCTGTTCGCACTTGAAAATCGGTGTTCCATGCACATGTTCACGGTTAAAAATAACTTGTCTGAGAGTGAGCATGAAAATGAAACGAAGGACAAAGAACAGTGCGTCTCACTTGCACCTGCCAAAGCACAGGAATAAGTATAAAATTTCTTAATACAGAGCTATATTGTTATGATTAAAGAAGAAGAAAAAAAAAACCTCAGTAAAAAAGTCGCGGGACTGATAAAACGAGGAAACATTTTTTATAAAAGGCGTGTATGAAATCGATGAAACGGAGCGGTATAATGTTAGCTTAGATTTAGATAAAATTAAATCCCGATAGGTTTTGCGTATGAGTGTGCAGTCTTGTTACATGCAAATATATCGAATAATGTCAATGTTGTTTCTGTTATACATGTTGCAGTTTCAAAATGTATCAATTTTAAACATCAGATAGTAAAAGTTAATACAAAAAATATGTTAGAAATTGTTCAATGAGTTCTTATCATTATAAAACTTATTGAAAATGAGATCACGAAATTTGTTGGATTAAACAATTTTCATAATGAAATATAATATGAGAAGAAACAATTGTAACTGTGAACGGATTGTGAGAGAAACTTGTACCAATTTAAAAGTAATTACAGCAAACAAAAAGATAATAAGACAATCTCACTGAATATCATTGTTATGAGAATTGAGTGGAGCTTTGTGCATCCGGTCAGGATAAGCAGCGTCTACGTTTGTGACGCCGTGAAAATGAAAAGGTGCGGCAAGCCGTACGTGTGTTGTTTGTTGAAAAGCCGTTATCGATGAGAGGGCAGCTCACTTGCACTTACAACTCACCTGCGTGGGGTTATCGCTTCTTTTTTCAAGGGGTCACTGCTCATTTAAATGGCCATCTCAACAGGCCTAACATCGGTGCTCCGAAATCCAAAACTTACGATCCACCAAAACAACAATAATGCCGTGGAACTGCGGTTGCATGCGCGGTCTGACTAGAACACCACGGGGCGGCTCGTGTGACATCTAATCCACGGTTGAAAGGTGCCGTAATACTCGCATAAAGATCACGTAACGTTTGTGTACTGCTTGTACTTCACCGCCTGGGCGAGGAGTTATGCACCACAAAAGACAGCTGACAACTTGACGTCTGCTGGCTGAGAGGAACAGCTCTTTATCGACTGAGTAAAAGCTAAACTCAGAAAGCGAAATATCGGGAAGACCTTGTGCAGGAGTTGAAAGTCTGATCAAATGAGCTCTAATCTGAGATTTATTCTTGTTTATACAGAACGTGCGATACAGAAAATCTTTGCGTTTCGGTAGTAATGTAAAAATATAATATGGAAAATAAGAACTATGAAATAATAATTAAATGACCAAGATTGCTTTGTCGCAAGCACATCTATGAGTTACAAAAGTGAGCGAAGCTAGGTTTTTCCAATCGTTTAACTTTGATCCATCACGTTTGTGTCGTTCATATTGTTACCGGAGCAGTCTTTTTGAATCATCTCGAATAGCGGTTGCAGCTCGGTGGTCTTGATCTGGTTCACAAACTCGTTGAGCGATGGGTTTTTATCTGAAATGTTAAATTATGATATAGATGAAGTTGTGACTTCATTTCAAAAGTCAACTTCATTTTAATGAAATCATCAGAAACGAAGGATTTTCTGACCAAGTACAAAAAATAATGACTGAGAGAATGCACTGTTTTCTAATCACGATTATTATTTATGCAATTATTACCAGCGTCTGGAATTGTCAGCAACGCAGCAACGGCACGCAAAGCCGATCGCTTGAGTTCGTCTTGTTTTTCGTATTCTTGTTTCACAGAGTTGGCCTTTACTTTCATTGTGCATGTATTTTTGAGTGGTTCCACTAATCTTTCCAATCCTGAAATTTAATTTTATTTCAAATTTGAATCAATCTTTTGGTTCTGTTATAATTGTTTGATTGTTGTTTCTTGGTTGAAATTAACATACTCTGTAGAACAGCCGTAGGGCACAATTGTGCCAAGCGCGCTACCATAAGGTACGTCAACATTTTGATGTCATAATGATCCTTGAGTCCACTTTCAACATGGTTCAAGAATTCAAACACGTCTAATCGGTCGAGACAGGAGTCTAGAAGAGTGTACATACACTCGAATGCTGCTTTTCTCAAATCAAGTCCATCGTCAACTGTGTGTTTAAACGGACCCATCTCCACTTCTCTAATCAGCTCTTTCTATAACATTACAACAAAGAAAACTTATTTCTATTACAACATCAAAATAAATGTCATTATAGAAGAATTAAAATTTTACCTTGACTTTGGTTTCGTGGTACAATTTTGGCAAAACAGTATCTAAAAGATCACGAATAAGCATCGGCTTATTGTGGGCAGCTGAGTTGAATGCAACAAGAGCTACTCTTCTTACATTCAAGTCTGAATCTTCTAAAGCGGTTAAGAAACTTCCCATGCTCTGTTTGAGCATAGGATCTATCGGTTGCGGCTGAAAGAACATATAATATAAATATAACAAAATATAGATATAAAATTATAAAAAAAGTTGGTAATAGAATCAGCACCTGGTCTGATATTGTAAATTTGACAGCAGTGACCGTAGTAGTTCGCATGAAAGCAGTCGGAGACTTCAATGATTCTTGCAATCTTGGAAGCAACGTTGCTGGATCGATGAGAGTGAGTTTTCCTAAGCACTCGGCAACGACATTTCGTGTGCCTTCTTCTTTGCACTCACAGTGTCGGTACAAAAGATCCCAAATGTTAGGCACAAAGTTTTGCAGATGTGACACTCCCGATGGACTTGTAGATTGACAAGTGATGATCTGAAAATGCCAAAGGTGATTTTATAATCTGTCTCACAAACGTTTAAAATTGTCTATTTGAAAATGTAATTTTTGCGAATATTTTCTGTATGGTCTCATCACCTCCTTGAGAGAATGTAACAACAAATATTGACGTTTCGGTTGGGTTTCAATTTCTTCTAAAATAAATGGCAAATATCCTTGAAGATTTCCAACAGCGACGTTGCCCAGAGTGTAACTGGCAGCCGATTTGACTTCTTCCGACTGTGACGCAAACGAGTTCAAAATTATGATCTTCAATGACGATATTTTACTCAAATCTCTGTAAAACAAGTGGAACATGAAAAATAAGGCTGAGAAAAACTTGATCGCAAGAAATCAGAAGTTTGAAAAAAAACGTACACATGTCGTCCGATTTCACCGATAACTAAAAGTGCAAAGATGTGTCTGGAGTCGCTTGGAGGATTTTGAATGTCTTTCATAAAAGTTTCGACGACACTTTGAGCCTCGTGGTGCCAAGTGATGGTTAACGCTGCGGCGCACTTGGCCAACGAATGGTAAGCCTGCTTGTGCAGAGCAGTCAAACTCACAGGAGTTACCAACATGGATAACAGTTCGCGATAGCTCAAGTTGGGCAATCCCGCTTGTACCAGAGCTTCGAAAAATTCCAACATTGAATTTAACGCAGCTCCTGAAACAATTAAAAAAAATTATAAAAATGAAAACAAAACAAAAATCATTAAAGTGAACGAAACAAAGTTTTTCATTGAGTGCACCTTGCAAGAGCGGAGACTTGACTAAAACCAAAATTTCTGGCAAAATATTTTCTGAAATTCTAGTCAGTGCGACGGGATGCAGTTTGGCGATTGTCGTTAAAAGCGTCAAAGTCAACTGAGCAATGTGCAAATCTGATTCGTTGATGAGAGCTGGCAACTCAGTAGTGACTTTGTCCAGTAAATCAGGGTGCAATGCAGAGCTGTAGTTGCGCACCAAAGTATCCAACAGAGTTAGCGAGCACAGTTTCAAAGCCCTCTGATTCTTCCGCAAGAATGAGCCAAGTATTGGGATCGCTTCCTCCTAAAATTCAACGTTTGTGCGATTATTTTCATTTCTTATAGATCTATTTTTACTTTTCCTGTTTCAGATAATAAAACAAGTACCATAATGGGTTTCAGGTCAACTCTCAGCGGAGACGCGGCAATGCACGTTAAGGCCTTAACAGTGGTAAGTCTAGTGATCTCATTTCTCAGTCTGTCCAGGAATATCGGAAGGCATACAGGCAGTTCCTCGTGTAAAACATCACCCAAGTGGGCCAAAATTTGGCCCATGCATGCGATCGCACGTTCCTTCACTTCTTGATCGATGTCGGCAGTTCTTAGTCGCGATAAAATGCAGTGATAAAATTCGCCAGCAAACTGCGTGTAATCGAAGTTAGTCACTTTGTCTGCAAAAGTGAAACCACCAATTAGTTCAACCATTGAAAATGGTTACAAATTTATTTCCAACCATTTTGATTGAAGGAAGAAATAAACAAAAAATACTTGCCGTGTGGTCGAATGACCTGAACCATGTGCTGTAACACCAACAGCGCTTCGGCGGTGATTTTGTAGAATGGGTCGCCGACCGCAGCGACAACCGGTGGCGCAAGAACCGCCATGTGTGGATGAAAGGTTTCTGGTTGATGAGTAATCAACAGAGTATAAACAAAAGACAGCGTGTCAATTTTCATGTTTGACGATGTGTTTTTGTCACCGAGGGAATACTGAATGCCCGGCACCAAAGCTGAGATATGATTGGTCAGCGCTCCTGGCAGTACCAGCATCACCTCCTTCAGCAAAGCGAGACAGTCTTGTCTCGTCTTGATGCTTTTCTCCTTCATCTGCTTGTGCACAGCTTTCACTATCATTGGAACCTGCTGTTGCAGCAGAGACACGGGTCCTTCTCCGTCGTCCATCGAGTCCGGATCCAATGGCACATTAACTGCTGGCCGCGTTTGTCGTAGTAAAATTATGTAGGCATGGAAAATGTCCGACTTCACGTTCTCCTCGCGCTCTATAACATTTGAACATTCAAACTTGCATTCAATGTTCGCCTTTGAGAATGAATTTGGATTTTAATACATAGATCTCATACCATATCACATAACTTACAAACTAAGCCTCGCTCTAATTCTATCTTACGTCTACTACAGTCTTCTTCTTCTCTTTTCGCAGTCTTTATTTTCTCTCTTTCTTTAAAAAAACAAATTTCTCATTATCTCTATGCTATTTCCTTCTACCTTTTCTTCTACACAATTTTCTAAACTTCTCTGTTCAAAAAATACACCTTCTCTTCTCCTAATTCAACCTATATTTGTTTTAATTTTCTAAATTGTCGCAACTGAAGTTCACCTTTGAATCTTGCAATCAGAGCAGGTGAGACTGTCTTGTAAAATTCTGAGAGAAGCTCCCTTCTGGTGGACACAACAGCCTCCAAGCATTTTGCCGCAGCACGGCGAACTTTCCAACTCATGTCGTCGTCATCGGAGTACTCGTCCTCGCCGTCCTCCTCGCCGTCTTCTTCGGTTTCCATGACTACTCCCTCACCGTCGGACAGTTCGCTCACGTCGTCGTCATAGTTGTAATTCGGATCGTACGTTATGTATATCAGACAAATTTCAATAATCTGAAAACAGATTGAAACTTGACATAAAATCTTGTCAGAATCGGTGGGACCAAGTTGAGATTGACCATTTACTTGCCTTAGGAATATGAGGTGTTATTTCTTTGGGACACCTGTAGATGAAAGCTTCAAAAGCCTGCAGACAATACTCTCTCAGTTCGTCGTCGTCCTCATTGCTGTATTTGATGATCAATGGCATGACCCTTTCTATCTGCTCTCCAAATCTATGCCCCGCCTGACGGCTAAATAAACAATTGTGATTATTGAAATAAATTTCTATCTTTCGTGTGGTTTCATCTCACAAATTAAATGAAAGTTGAATTGAATTAGTCAGATTAATTTACAGACCAGATAGATGCAATGCATTGGATGTACGTTCTAATAATGTTTTTGGGATCCTTGTAAGTCAAACCCTCGAGGAGGTGATCTAACAGTTTGTTGTACAAGTGACTGTTACTTGATGTTAGCAAGTGACTCAGGGCTACAATTGTGCGCTTACGAACAGCCTGCCGAGGTGATGATAACTGTGGCAGCAGTGCTGTCAAGATTGTCGAGTGAAAACTAATCAAAAGACTACCAAAACGAGACAGCAGGTCCGCCACTATGTCCAGGGCTTCTAGTTGTACTGGTACATCTTCTTGCTGTGCGTACAATCAAAACATAATTGTTAAATGTTTTGTTCTTTAAATATATCCATGACATTTTGTTCAAATGCTAATTTTGTGGCACCTTTTCAATGGCGTTGCTCAACCGTCCAGTTATTCTCTTGCAAACGTTGGCAGCCAATGCACTAGATCCCAACGGGAGTTCAGAAATGACTGTCTTGAGACCGATGCTCGAAATATCCCTCAACTGTTCTTTCTCAGATACTAAATTGTTGCAAAGATTTTCCACGATTGTTTCTACTTGGTATTCCTTAACTTTGTTCACTAATGGGCCCAAACTAAAAATGAAAAAAAAAAAAAAAAATTAATTCAAGGATCAAAAATTGTTTTGACTTTTGTTCTGAAACCATACGATTGAACGTATTTATTTATAATTCTTTCAAAATAATCTACCACTTCACAGCGAGATTTTGTACTTCTCCATTTTTGTCTTCCAACAATTTCAACAACATCTTGACAACTTTTCTCTCCGAGTCGTCGTCCAGCTTGATGCTATCTTTTTGCAACTCTGTCATTAAATCATTTGTGGCCATAAATCTGAAATCCTTGTCGTTGGATGTCATCTGGGAAAGAATAAACAGACAAACAAAAATGAGATCATTGAAAATCCGTTGGAACAAACGGATAATCGTCGTGTCCCCAACTTTGTTTACTAATCTGTTCCCTTTAAACTTGGACAATAATAATGGACAATTTTGGACCGTTATAACCAGTCGAACATTTGAAATTAACAAAAATAGTGTTCAATCACACGAAAGGCTTGAGCCGGATGACAAAATTTGCGACGAAATGTTTTTAATTCAAAGTTAATGACAAAATACTGCGGATTTGAATATGAAGGTTATGTTTTGCCAAGTTCGCCAAGTTTGGTGCTGTTTGACGACCGATTGTGTTAATTTGCAGTCAGGTTTGGCAGTTGATGTTCAATTAGCTCACCTTTTCTAGCAGATTTGCTATCTGATACGAAACACTAGCCATGGTTACTGATTTTCTTCTTTAATACCGGTCAACAATTGCGACGAAACACGATGAACGAATAAAGGTAACTTCTCATGGATCTCCGCGACGCAGCTTCGGCCAACCTCGTACGCAGACGCCAACAAATACAAATGCGCTCGTGCACACTCACTACCAACACTCCTCCTCAACAGAAAACAAACATTTTCTTTCTTTGTCTTCGGAGCAGATCTTTGAATGCGGCCTGTAGGGGTACGAATTTTGATACATAAGTTCAAGTGTCAACATAAAGTTGAACTATGGTCGAGGAAAATGTCAGACGAAAGTTTCAGGTACAGGCTGAAAAATTTTTAACTTATTGTCAATCGAACGACTTGAATCAAACGAATGGTGACAATTTTTTTGAAATAATAATTTTATTTTTTATGTAAATATGAACCGATAGAAATGATTATTTTTTTCAAAATTCAAAATGTTAAGTTTAGATTTGTCTAAAACTTCATTGATTAAATTGTAAGGAATCATTTTGTAACTTTTCTTCTTTACAATTAATAACTATAATTGAAGCTAGTTAATTAACTGTTAATTATCTTTTTGCAGAAGCTGAACACTTGGTCTTGAAATGCCTTTTGAAATACTAAAATGAGACAGGATGAAATCTCAATAAAAAATGCAATAAATTTGAGAGATTTTTAGAATTTGCAAACTGTTGAAAGTAAAAATAAAAAAAAAAAAGATGTCAATAATTCTGATGAAATCCTGAGTGAAGCCTTGTAAGATATTGCTTGAAATTTCAAGTTTCTTATATAGTGAAATCTCTGTTTGAATTTTGTCTGTATGAATCATTTAAGGGGACGGCCCAGTGAAATCGCTAAAATTAATAATAATAAACTGATTCGTATGATTGGTTTTTAATTGTAATCCTCACAGTTGACATGCTGAAAATAAAAAAAATAAGTAGCGTGTTTGGTGCCAAAATTTTTAAACAATTTTGTACAATTGCCGTTCAGAATAAGAAGGATCATAGTTTGTATAGGCGAAATTTTTATATCAATTGAAACGTTGAAAAGCACAGATATTTTTTTCAGTTAAGTGTTTATACAATTTCTTTATATATAAATTTTATCAAAATTTCGTTTGGATATAATTTGTTCCTGATACTTTCCTGCAAATTTTGATGGTTAAATCGGTCGAAAATTACAGTACCAAACATATTTTGAAGTTAAATAAAATACAAAGTACGATATCAGAGAAAAACTTGTTTAAAATTTTTGTATATAAAGTTTCAGCTGTGCTTTTGTGTACAATTAACTTGTTACATGCAGTTCAAAAATGTAGTAAAAAACTTCTGTAAAAAAAACTATCAAAATATGAAATAATAGTTTTAGGTTCTAATACCTAAGATTTTTCACATTATTAAAATAATCAACGACTTAAAATGATAATATATTTTTTTATTTTAATAATTTAATCGACTCTCAACATTTCATCAAGGTACATATCTCAAGGATATGTATCTCTGAAACAATATAAACTTTTAACACATAAATGCGAAAAGCAACCATTGTTAAATAACAAAGTGCTAAATATTTTAATTATATATATATTTCTAAAACTCTACAATTGAATTGAAACGATTACCAAAACTACCGGCACATGTTTGTCTTGCTGAAACACAATAGGGCGCGAGAACCATTTCTCGCTCGCGCTTTTGCACCTTGCAATCTGTCTTACGATTATTGTCACCTTTCATTAGCCGATTTATTATACTCGCTCCCCTGCGTTTTGTACTTTTTCGCAGTTGCGGCGGCACCTTCGATGCCATTTTCATTTGCCTTTTAATTCTTCAGCTTCCCCACATGCGTGATTCTACACACCGACCATCTGACCTATTTCTTGTGCCATTCTAAGTCATCTCGTCCTGATGCCATTTTTTTAAATCTTCACTTCGAATTAAGAAACAATATACACAACTGCAAAAAGTTTTCTTCTTCTTTCTTACTTAAAAATTGTAACTCCCAGTTGATTCGCATTTTCGTTCGAAAGAATTTAATGTTACTTTCCAAACATCTTTGATGATAAAAAATGTTCATGTCTGTCATATTAAATTAACTTATAACAAGTTATGAAAACAAAGTAACCGTCGTAACAAACAAAATGGTGAATTTGGATTTTGGGTACGAAACCAAAATTGTTGTTACAGAGAAAAAAAAATGATTCCCAACATAAAATATTTATTTCAATTGACAACGTCATTTAAACAACAGATGAACAATTTAAATAACGAAAATAATTCATTATTAACGTAACCAATTAAATGTTTTCCCTTTTGAAAATAAATTTGTACAAGAGAAATTTCTCTCTTTTGCTGCATAGCAACTGAAGACGTCATCTATGCTGTCATCTCCCCCTCTATTATGTAAGTTTCTTTGACAGCTTCAAATACCATATGTGTCATGAGTGCAGCATAATTCAAAGATTTATTCAAGTTGTGGCTCTGGGCCCAAAAATGTACCCGTCAATAGACCCGGGATTCAATTACCGACAGATATTTTGTCTGCATAGTCTCAACAAAATCATCGTTTTTGATTGTTTCCTAACAAAATAGATTCTGTCATTGTCAAAGCGCTCTGTTGTTGAGGGATCGGAGACGTCCGAGCTGCTGCCACGTCGGCATCTCGCTCATCACCCGCCGATTTTCATCTACGATGTCCTTTTTGCCTCAAAATTGGCTCTGATTTTTGATACCAAACGGATCTCAATGCACCAGCTTCTTCATTCATATTCATTTTAGGTTTGCCAGCTAATCAGTTGTCATGATTTTGCCTAATTGAAGCAACTTTTTGGTTTTACATAGGTATTCGTTGAGAATACGTATACTAATGCCCAGTACCGGCCCTAGTCGCACCTTTTCAACGTGTCTCTCATCTTTTATTCTTTCTCAACTAAAAAATTTGTTGCATTTTTTTAAATTTTAATCCCAGTATATTCATAACAAAGATTAAGCAAACATAACTTTGTTTTAGTTTCAATTTTCATCTGCATCAAAATTACTTTGACACCAATTTTTCTTCGAAAAAAAATTCAAACAAACAGTTTCTTTTTTAATTGAAATTACCTGTGGAAGTTTTTGTTAGTTACAAGAATGAAATAGAAAGCAGGAAGTTTGTGTTTTGGTAGAAATTGATAAGTCGAAGTTGTATTTTTGTTTGGTTGTTTTTATTGTTTACAAAATTTTTAGCGAATGAAGAGGGATTCGACGGATGATACTTCCAGCCCTGCGTGTTGATGTATACATTGTAAACACGCGTGTAACAAACGTGCCATTGCTCGTGTTCTACCCAGCGCGAATCCACCTCCTTTCTCGTGACCCTCTCTTGACATTCTTCGCAAATATCCCTTTGTTATACTTTATCCATTTCTCCGTTGTTCCATAGTTTTGCACATGATTTTCTTCATTTCCTCTTTAATTTTCATCGAGTGAGGATAAATCCTTTTGTCATTTTGGTTTGTTTTATCATTTTTGAATCCAGTCCGGCGTGCTTCTCATATCATTACTTTATTTGACACAATTTTCTTGTGCCCCATTTTCTAAATAAAAAATCATCATGTTTTGATTGACAATTTGTCTATCCACAAATTTAGATGAAACGTTTTTCTCAATTTAAATCAAAATATAAAAACCTATAAAAATATACAAAACTGACATGAAAAAAAGTACTCTGTAGAAAGAAAAAAAAAAAAAAAAAAAAAAAAAAAAAAAAAAAAAAAAAAAAAAAAAAAAAAAAAAAAAAAAAAAAAAAAAAAAAAAAATAAATTGTAACAATGAATCAAAATGTATATGCATCAAGTTAAATTGAAACAAAAAATATTTTGTATTTTATTTAAAAGACGTTTATCAGTTTGAAATAAAGAAAATGATACAACAGATGTACAAGAAACAAACAAAAACCGATGAAATATACAATTTGCTACAAAATATGATGTGCTTTCAAATTTGTAACTTCAACTCGACTGTCACTATGTGAAAGCAATTTGCAAACAAATGTATCCACTGTAAATAAATATAGGTCACCAGGAACAATTAAAGAAGTGTGAATTGAAAGATAGAGAAAAATAAATAAAAACAATAATAGATAGATCACATAAAACATAAGTGAAACAATGAACCGCCGAGGCGGCCTTGATTGTCATAAAATTCACTTTGCAATCCTTTTGTTCGTCCCGACCAATCAATTGGCGCACGATGCCACTTTTCACTTTTCAATTTCTATTCATCAATTAAACTTTGTTTTCGTCACTGTCAAAATAACGACCTTGAAACAAAGTTGAAACAATGATAGAAAGAAAGAACAAAAAAAAAGAAGAATAAAGTAACAAATAGAAAGAAACAAAAGAGAGCATCGCGAATGAAAGATCGTGTGTATGACAGCTAACCAAAGATGACAAGAATGAAAACAAACCGAAGAAGGAGTGCGTCTGTCCAAAATGTTTGGTCCGCGTGTGAGAGTAACCGAGTCGGAAAATGTCGAAGGGCATGAGAAAATGAAAAGGTGAAGTCCGAAAGAAAAGAGCGCACGGACGGACGCGGCGCGGCGAGAATGTGGTCGCGAGGGAAGAAATAGGTATTGGAGCGATATAAAATGGGCGACTCGACTCGAAGAGAGATTCGGACGCGGCGTGACTCTAGGCTGGATGTTTTGGCGCGCGGGCGCACGCATCTCTGCGGGCGTTGCGATCGGCTTCTGGTGGGGTCACGTGAGCACGCGTTGGACCAATGAGGCTCGGGCTCCTCGGTCATATCCTGCTCGCAGCGCTGAGCGGTCGGACATATTTGTGTGACAGCGTAGGGAAAAATAGTGGTGCCCAGTGGCAGCCGCCATTACAAGTGAGCCGAACTGGTGTCGAGGCGGGCATCTCGCGTCGGGCGTACGTTGATCGCGGTACTCGGTAGGGTTGCTGGCCGCGCTGTTTGACGCGCGGAAGACGTGCGACCGCGGCTGGGTATCGCCCGGGCGCGCGTGCCGCGGGTTTCGCGCGTCGCTTGCTCGAGAGGCCGAAAGGGGCGATCGCCGCGCGCGACGAGGACGGAGCGCGCAGGACAAGGACGCTGCGCGACAGAGACGGAGAATGCTGCTGCACGACGGCAACCACGACAACGACGACTCGCCGCGGCAGCCAGCAGTGCCGTGCGTTTAGACGAACAGTCAACGGGACTGCCCGCGGAGCGCTTCGATTGACTTTTAGTTCAGCGGTCAAGCTCGGCCCCATGCTTACAGCCGACGATGCCCAAATGGTTGATCGCTGATTGACCAGCATCGGCGCCGCCGCCGCAGCGCATCCCATTCCGGATCACATTTTCGCCGACACTTTGCAACCGAACCTGACAGCACCAAGCCTGCCCAGTCATGGCGGACCACCTCGTCGACGGCCCGCCGAACAAGCGCCCCAAACTCGTCGATACCTTCCAGGGCACTTCCGATTCTTCAGGTACACCACCGCGCGCTCCACCTCCGCCTTCTCCTCCTCCTCCCTCTGTTTATTTACATAATTCTAACCTTTTTTCTCTCCCTTATCGTCTTCTCGTTTTTTTTTCTCTCTCTCTCTCTCCTCTCCTCGACTTTACAAAAACATACATTACAACAATAATAGTGATTGCTTCTCTCTTTCTCTCTCTCTCTCTCTGTCTCACTCTTTCTTTTTTCTTCTTTTTTTTTTCTTTCATTTTCACCGTTTGTTTCTTCTTCGACAGTCGGAGGACATTTCGGTTCTCCAGTGTTTGTTTACTCGAAACCGTCGGATCCGAATACACGTCAACCGATTCACGTAATTGTTGTACGCGAGTTTCGAGTTTTGTGCCTCGACGCGGAGCCCCGTGCTTCGGTGGCCCAGAGTTTTCCCCACAAAATGGATCCCGCGGGGCGCTTCTCGCTCGCCGTCCGAAAACCGCGTCGCACTCGGCGCGGCCTCGCACCACCGTCGCGACTCCTTTTGTTTTTATTGCGTCATAATTTCTCGGCCCGCCGTTCCATCGGGTCTTTCTAACCTAACTTCCCCACTTGTCGCCTACGTCGCACGCGAGCGTCTCGCAACTTTTTGACACAGAGACACACAAGCACGCACCAACTTGCAACAGTTTTCGCGTCGAGTAAACAAACCCGCGAACCGAAATTCATCCCCCAGACGTCTCGGGTTTTGTTCCTTGTCTAACTGTTTGTTCACAACAATGTTGTACTATTTTTTGTTTGTCCTAATCATATTTGTTTATCGAAGTCCGGATGTTTTGTTTTTTAATTATTTTTCGTATTATTTTGCGCGACACTGTTTCTAATGATTCCAACAATTGACAGCAAACTCACAATTAAGTAGTTACATTGAAAGTAAACAAATGGGGAAATAAATTGATTTAATCGCTGGAAGGATGTTATGATTTGTAAATAAAATTTGGCTGGTGAAAAATGTGTATATAAATTGTTTTCTGTAATGTCACTATTTAACAAGACAGATTCATCATCTTTACAATAGCTCCTATAATCAATTATTGTTGTACTGATTGTTTTCTACTTGTTGGAAAATTGATCAATTGTTGAATTTTGCACTACGAGGAGAGGGGGATTACAAAATCATGAACATTTTTTTGTACTTGAAACTTAATTAACGTAATTGACACACATTTTCATGATTATACTCTCCCCTTATTTGTTTTGGATCAATATTTTGATTTACAATTAAAATTGTTTTCAATTTTTTTGTTACATCTGTTCTCTTAGCTCTGAAACTTGAATTAAATTTGATACTTTTCTCAACAACTAATCATACTTTCAGAATTCAGTTGTTTATGATCTGATGAATTTCAATGTTTCACCTGTTTATATTGTACCACGTAAACAAATGTAACATTTAGGTTAGATGTTTAA
>JAQQRF010000571.1:0-39438 GCA_030523145.1 Trissolcus brochymenae
AATACATTCGAAATTCGAAATTCGACGGGTCGCAAAAATTTGACATTTGACATGTAGGATCGTTAGGAAAATCGGGAACCGAAACGAAGGCGCGCGCGCCGAGTTATTTAAATTCATTTTGTAAAATTTCAAAATCGACATTCTAGTCCACAGTTAAAAAGTTGTGTTGAGGATTAAGTTAGCCGCGGATCAGACCGTTGCCTAAGTTCATGCGTCACCGTTTTATTTTTTGATAGTAAAAATTCTATTTTAAAAAGGAATTTTTTGATTGGGTTTTTGATGATTCCATGATAAAGTGTGGATTAGTTTTTCATCTTGTCAATGCATCAACTTCGTGACAGAATTTATAATGTTCAACAAAATTAAAAATGATTGATGATACAATTTAATGTATATAAAATATTATGTTTTCAATCAAAAGTTTATTTTTATTTATTTCTTTGTTCACATCGATATGTCAAGTTCAAAAATGTTTGGGCTACAATATAATATACAGGACATATTTAATAAAATATATAAATTACAAATATCAGTCTTAGTGCATATGACAATGATAGGAACTCTTTTTGTTTGTTTGTTTGTTTTTTTTTTATTATATGAATATTATGTGATATATTAATAACAAGAAGAAAACAAATGTACAATCACGGACAAAAATTTAAGAAAAGTTTGTCAAAAAATAAGAAAAAAGAAGCCTTGATATAAAAATCCGCCTTTGGTATATATGAATTTATAGCATAACAAACATTGTAGTAATAACTTTTCGGTGGACGGATTAACAACATTCATACACTTTCAATTCAATTTGCCTTATGCTTATGTCGTTGTCTACAAGTAATCATAAAGTAATCACAAAAAAACAAGAATGCAGGTATTGAGAACACGTCTCGAGTATTAAAATGTATATCACAGTTTATGAAAAGTTTTTTCTCATTTGCAAGATGTTAAGAAAAATAATGTCTAGGCAATTACAAAAGTTTAACGAAATTCATCATGAAAGCTCTTTTCCGTATCGACCATTTTGCTGTCGAGAAATAAGTCCATTTTGCTCAATATTTCTGGTAGACTTAATTTGCCGTCATTATTGAGGTCCGATAACTCGATCAAGTGTTGAGCTTCCTGAATGGCATGCCTTGGATTACGAGGGTCGATGTACATCTGTAATTAAAACGGTTTCTTAATTAATTGACTTATGAATGGAACCGATTATCGAATGTATTATTACAGTTATAAAACTTGAGCGAAATAAATTAACACAAAAATATGATTACCAATAACTCAGATCGATCAGCTTTGCCATCTTTGTTCTTATCAATGAAATATCGAAATTCTTTTTGTCTATCTTTACTAGCACCAAATTGCGCTTGTTTGTCGTGAAATTCAAAATCGTTGGATGGTAAGCTGGCAAATTCGTCCTCAGTCAAAAAGTCATCAGCGTCACGATCTAAAAAGCACAAGTTGACACGATTATGCAAAAGCGTTGGAACAAAGAGAATTTGCATCAATAACTCATTTAAACTAACCAAATTTGTCAACAAGTTCCTCAACCATCTGCAAAAGTGCCTTGTCGCTGCTTTCTGGATGAGTGAAAGCTAAAAACTCGTCCAAAGTTAATTTTTCAGGATCGTTTCTCGCAGCCTCCGACCAACGGGCTTTGTCCCTCATAATTATTTCTTTGAGTGTCCGCGATAGTTCCACGTGCCTCTTGTTGTGCGATGTGATGTAAAGTTCCGAGAATCCGTGCTTTCGTAAAAAATAAGCGTGATATTCCTCCCAGGTGATTTGACCTACGGCGAATTTAAACATCACGACAAAAGAAATCAGCAGGCTGCTAATGACATTGTAAAATACACAATAAGATCAAGAAGAACGAGCAATTAATAATTGAAACTGTGTTAGCTGAACTCATTTTCTTTGATTTACAATTCTAATACGAGTTCTAACAGGAGCCATTTTTCAGTTTAAATTGGACAGGTGCTTAATCATACAAAAGAAAAAAAGAAAATCCATCCGCTCGCGACGGATGGATAAAATTTGTTCAGCCAACTTTTCTTGTAATACATTTTTATTTTTACAAATCAAATCGTGTCTATTTTTCAACACATTTTTTTTAATTAAAAATACTTGATTGGTGGATGAAAGTGATAAGTTGGAAACTATACCATCACTTGGGTGATTATCCACAGCCATAAAAAGTCCATAATTTTCTTTGATGGCTTGACCGATGTGATCAGTTATTTTAGCATGAATCCACCGGGACAATTCCTGGATATCTAATAAACTATTCCCATCTAAATCAGCGCGACTGAAAATATCCTCGAGCAAATTTTGCGAATCCTCCCGAATGTCCATCTGAACCTCGGCAGCGATTGGCTGGTCATTAGCGATCAACTTCACATATTTGAACCGCGCCAATTCCTTTTGCATCATTGGCCCGATCGTGGCGTCCTCTAGATCATACATCAGCTTTTCAAATCGATTGTTTAAGCTGGACTTTTCCGTAAATGGCATGATATTTTTAAGTTTTATCAAAAGTAGAGGGACGTAGATCAAAATTGGAACCATGATGGTCCAGCGGAGACATCTTATCGAAGAGAGGTTAATTGCATACATCACAACTCCATTCTGAAATACAAGACAAAATCATTTGTAAATAAAATTTTAAACAAATATTTATATTTATACAAGAGTTTTTATATATGTAACTTATAAATACTTATAAGTAATGTGTAAGTCAAATAATCTTTAGAATAAATTTGTATCGTGTTTAATTAATAAATAAATAAAGAGAGAATAGGGGTGTTATTATTACGTAATTTTTTGTTTGTGTAAATGATTTACATGAAAATTACGTAAATGTAACTCCTCATTGTACTGTATTACATAAATTGTTTATATCAAAAATGTTTTTGTTTCAATTAATAAACGAATCAAAAAAACAAGTTTAGGTTTTCCAAAACTTAGAAAATTCAAACAATTTTGTTGCTTGTATAAAGTTTATTTAAATAACGTAGGACAATGCGGAATTAGATTTGCATACATTTTTTGTATAGCATTTATATGTAAAGTTTACACAAAATTTACATCAATCTGGCTATCAGGGGCATTACATGGCATATTAGAAGAATCAAAATGTTTAGAATGTAGCTTATTGCTATACACATGCGTAATTTATGAATGGCCTTAGTTTGAATTGTTAAATTCCATCTATAATAATATTCCAGCGAGTTGTAAATATTTATCAAAGATGTTGATCACTTCAAAACTGAATTATACAGACAGACTATAACAACACAGATTTCCAACTGAACAATTACTTTGTCTTGAAACAAAAGTTGACACAAAGTTTTGCATATTTAGGCAGATGAAAACCATGCGGAATTATTTTCAAGAAAAAAATTTTCAAATACGATTATTTTAATGTTTTTTCATTCGCCACGCCCATGAATAATTTATTTTTAATTTGATAATTCATTTTCTTTATTGGTATAAAACTATTTGCTCGTCGTCAAAGTTCAGTTTCCGTTGAATTTTAATCATCTTACAAATATTTTTTCCAGTAAGAAATATTCATTGACGAGTTTCCAGTACCAGATTATACGAGATTGAACTGGAAATACCTAAATTTAAATTTTTGCAGACTTTGACAATTTATTAATTGGAAATACATTTTTGAAATAAAATTATAATACATTTTGTTAGAAAAGTTTGAATTTAAATTTTGTCAAACGAAATTTTGAAAAACAAACAAATAATCTGCGTCACGAAAGAAAAACAAGTTAGGTGTGTATATGTAAATTCATGCACACTTAATTTGTTTTTTCTTCGGATTTCAGTGACTTTTGGTATCAATAAATGTTAGGCGCTATAAAACTGCTTTTTCATCAGGATTTTAATCATCAACTTTTATTTACAATTATCATCTTGAAAATAATTTATGTTATTGGTTCTTAACAACGAACATCTTTATTGTTCCTTAATTAAGAAATTATATTGTGAACTTTTTTTTCTGATGAATTTCTAACAAATGTAAAAACCTGTACAATCATCTCTTTTTCTACATGGAAAAATTCCAGTTGTTAAGAAATAATTGACAGTGCACATTTTTTTAATAAAAACATGTTCATCAAAATATTTCAGCTCCATAAAAATGTATTTGATCAAATTACAACAATTATTTAAATAAATAAGTTGTCAAAAACTGTGAATTTATAAAATAATTGAAAATGCATTAAAGAATCAAATTTTCATGAGCTCAAATAGATGAAGAAAAATCAAAAAGTTGTCTCACTTACCCAAGCACTCAGAATCTTTTAACCTTTTCACACGAGCCGAGACATTTATTTTCGTCCTTTGATTATATCTCATTCAGAGTTTTTCATTCAGAATTGTTGTCTCGGACACTTACAAGCGTACATGATTTTGTAATATATTTAGACAACTTATCTGCAGAGCAACCAATAAATTTGATCATTATTGAGTTTTATTATCTTCTCTTGGACATTAATTGTTCATGGTGCATTTAGTGAAATGCACACTCTCAGATTGCGACGTTTTTACTTGGCAGCGAACAGGTCGGGACTAGAGGACTGGCAAACGTGTACAATATTATTGATCCACTTTCACCGACTTGTCTCTCAACCATGTATATGCTCTCTTTCTCTTTCATACAATGAAATCTTGCCGATCATGCCAGTCAGCTCAATTTAATATTTAAGCACACATTTTTAATAGAAAGTATAAATCAATAATCTCTAACAACTCTTTAACTTGAACTTAAAGTTAACAAAATAAAATACAATGAAAAACATTTTATTTACATAGACAATAACTATATCAAAAATAAAAATCGCGTTAAGAAACATTATCTTTATTTTAGGACAAAAGATGTAGTAAAAAAGATACAATGGTTAAATGTACAATTCAAACAATTGAGAAAGAGAGAAAGAGAAGAAAACTAATTGCAGATCCTTAAACGAATCTAAACATTGTATATAACAATCGCGCGTTATAAATACCTAATACTGCTTAATGTCATGGAGACGTGTTCTACGTGAGAATGGTGCAATAACTACAATACTTGATAAATAAACAATCTCACAATGTTACACTTATTTAACTTAGAATTAAAAACAGTAGTTTTCCGAAACGTCAAAACTTTTCAGAGATTATGATGTTGGTGCTTTTGATATTATTATCTGTTGACTTTTCACTGTCTATATCAAGGGCAAGATTTGTGATTCCTTGGAGTGTCGCGGGGCTGGATTTTCGGTCAAGAGTCAGCAGACTTCTGATTGGCGGACTCAGGAGGTCCTGATCTAATTCCATCGGGTCTTGAAAACCTGTCAGGAAACTGACCAAAGTTCCCAAAAGGACCGTCGTTATGCAACCAATTGCACTGTACCATAAGTAATTAATCTGAAATTATGCAAACAAAATTGCAGTTGAATAATCCATTTCACATCTAACGCCATTTCGGTGGTAATCGCCATTTTATAGTGATTACAATGAGTGGCATAACAAGACATTTTTGATTTTAACAAGAGTATACCTTATAAATAAATAATACTCCATCATCATCAGGAACTGGTTCAATAATAGGCATAGTAGTGTTTATAAGACAGGAACAATTGTCAGTGAAAAGTGGTTTAGTTTCAAGATGAATTTTGCCGTTGAGTGAAGCTACTTGTGCTCCTAAACCAATCCAAGTCACAAGAGCTAAACTTGTTATAGATCCGGCCAAAGCTCCTTTAGCATTTGCCCAGGGGACACACATTCCCAAAGTAAACAAACCCAGCGTTACACCGCCGACCATCCCGTTAAAAGATAGGGCAACCTGAAGAAGAATTCACTTTCAAATTATACAAGCATTTGTTTTCATTGAATAACGTTTTATATTTTGCAGAATATTTACCTGAAGAACTCCTCCCAATCTTTCAACAACAAAAACGAGAGCAAAACTTAGAACGCCGAAGAAGACGCTAATACATTTTGCATAGCAAGCTCCTTTATTAGCTGTAAATTCCATCTTGAATATTCCTTGCAAAATGTCCTCGCACGTGATGGCAGCAAGGGAGTTCATTGCACTGGCGACGGTTCTGCAAACATAAATCAAAGCTTTTAAAAAACCATCAAATAACATTTTAAAATGACAAATTTTTCAAATAACAAATAAAACCATCAATTTTGAACATTCCCAATAATCATAGTCATGTTGAAACGTGAACAAATTAATGGCGCCTACCCTAGAGAAGCGGCAAAGATTCCTGCGACAAAAAATCCGGGAATTCCCTTGTACTCGCTCATCTTTTCCATTACATAAAAGGGTAGCAGTTCGTCCTGCGCTGTGATTTGTTGAGTTGCCACTGGATCGCAGTGTTTGTATTCATTGAATAGGACCATACCAGTAAGAAAATTTATGGTGTAGATGAGAATTAGACCAAGGACAGATACCCACAACGCACTGAAAGATTAGACAATACATATAATTAATTACACATTGACAAAACAATCGAAAAGCCATTTTTATTTCATTCAATTTGCGTTGTTTTATTCTAACCTTCTCACTTGGCTGATGCTTTCAACACTAAGATACTTCTGTATTGACGCTTGGTTACTGCAGAACATGGTCAGCCAATAGAAAGTTCCTCCTATGACAACGGACCAAAATGTGTGACCTTTAGTAGGGTCAGGGCTCATGTTGAAAAATTGTATTCTTCCTGTTTCGAAATTGTCAGCCCAGATCCGACTTATTCCTTCAGTCCAAAAAATTGCCATACCCAAGATTAGGAACAAGGAACCCAACAAGACGGCTGCTTGGAATGTGTCGGTCATTATGACCGCTTTCATACCACCCTAGAAATGAAACATTATAGCAAATTATACAAATCAATGAGATTAAACTCGCAATTAACATGATGAACAATTGAAGTAATCAAGTTGATTATTTTTACTTTAAATGTTGGATGAAATTTCAACTTACTTGTGAGGCGTAAAAGATGCACACGATGTAGACTAGAGTAACCGCAATATAGGTGTTTAATCCAGTTACTGAAATAGGAGTCATCATATTATTTCTTCAGTTACAAAAAGCGTTGCATCAAACACTGAGGTGATAGAGTTGTTACATCATTATGATAATGAGTCAATTTTTTTATTACAATTTCCTTGCTAAGATAAAAAATTAACTTTTTATAATGATGCAACCCAGGTAAAAAATAACACATATATACATAAAAAGATCTGAAAAGTTTGATGGAAGCTGTCTATAATAATTTAAAAAATTATTAAACATTTAGAAAGGTAAACAAATCTTACCATGACTTAAAGCTAGAGCAGGCGCGTAAACAGCGACGGAAGTGTACAAAACCATCTGCAGCATGTAGAGAAAACTCGCGAACAATCTGCAGTGGTGATTGAAGCGTAAATTTAAGTATTCGTAGCTGGACGTTAATCTCAGTTTCATGTACACCGGTAGATAAAATTTTGACGTCAGCGGGATTATCAATAGGAAACTGACACAGATCATCCAAAATTGGGTACCCTAAATAAGTCAATCCATCAATCTTTTAATCTTGTTTGCATTTTTATAACTTTTGCGAAAGTTGCAACAATTTTATTAAAAACAACAAAATGAAAATGGTAAAAATATTCTTACATTGGTATACATCTCGGCGGGGTTGCCAAGCAGTTCAATAGCCGTTATAAAACTAGCAGCTAAAGACATGGCCATGGGAAAAGTACCCATATCGGAACCACCGAGTAAAAAATCATTGCTCGTCTCTTGTTTCTTTGTGAAAAATCCATAAAAAGTTCCGATTAGGCAGGAGATGACCAACATCGATCCCAAGACGGAATAATCCGGCCACGAAAAGTAGCCCATTGTATCAGTTTTGTTTTCATTGCAGGTGTCCAAAGTAAGTTCGTTTTCTAAGCGTCGCTGTTCAGCTGAGGACGAGGACAGGGCAAAGAAAAAGATGAAAAGACGCAGTCTCATATTCTGCAAATCAACAATTAACTAATTATAATAATCAACCATCATCGTATTGCAAATACAAATGATGATAACAAGTGTCAACATTAAAATTAATCTCAAATCTGTGTAAATTAAATTTCCGCGTGCAATTGAACTAACTTAACTGGGATGAACTTTAACGACTCAAGTTAATTGTTTGAATCTGTTGTCATAAAATATTTACACTTGACTTTGGAATTGCCCCCGACCGATGACGTCACGGGAAGAATATTTCAGAAAAAAAAGTTGCAAGTGTATAGGCAGATTGTTTTGATTAAAATCGATGAGATGTTTCAATGGCTCGATTTCAGTTTTTATTAGTTAGTCCTCGAATGACAATTTCATTTTTTTTTTTTTTTATTGAAAGCCCAGATACAGACTGGAGATCGCGGATAAAATTGGTTAGATCTAGATTGAAATAGTTCAAATCGGTTTTCACTGAGCAGAGCTGATTTCACAAAAGTATACCAAGCTCAGAAAAATATGCTCTTTCACTCTTAATTATCTATAGCATGAGTATCAAATGGGCTTAACTGTAGTGCGTACGATTTATTTCGTCTCTCTGCTCCAAACAGATCGAGTAAAGAGCATTTTTCAAAAATATTTTTTTCCTTACATCATGTCACAGATTTCTTTTTGAGATAACAATGTTTATTTTCCAATAAAATTGTGTGCTAGACAATATGAGACAATGTGTAAAACATTTTGCAAAAATAAAAAAATAAAAACAAAAACAAATTGAGCAAAAGCAATAGGAAAAATGAATTGAATTTGATTAAAACAAAATTGAATTGAAATGAAATCGAATGATAAAACATTTGAAATACTTACATATTTTGATCAGGTACTGGAGGACTCAAAAATCCGTAAACTTAGGGATGGGGATGAAAAAAAATGTTGTTTCACTGTAAAACACAGTCTACCCCCTGTCTGAGGGTGATAGATATAAAAACGTGCGGAACTGCAATTGGATGATCTTGCTTGTTTTTTTCATGTAACGCATATATGTAACTTGATAAAGTTCCGTAACGAAGAAACTCGGCAAAAATTCTTTGTTGGCGCGCGAATTTTTGTTTGAAGCCTATATGTTTATCTTGGTTTCAAGAAAGAAAGTTTGAAACAGTGACAATCTTATGAACTCGCTCAACAGTCTTGGACGCAAACACGTTTGCGACTTGTCAAAGCGCCGCAACCACTTGGCTCGATTTTTCGAGTAAGCTTGTTTTATATGAGATCCGAAATATCCCCACCATTTAGCGCAAAACGTTTTGTCTAACGAGAGACTGCATCCCAACGCTCGTGTTAGATCTCCAACCGTTGATGTAATATTTCAGCGCCTGATGATTGTATTAAATAACACGACTGATTCAGTCCAATATCGTTTCGTCACTGTTATTAGAAGTGCACCTGGAACGATAAATAACATTTACATTAAACAATACGAGGATTCCCCCTTTTAACCTCGACTGTCATCCAGTTGTTTCTGCAATTTCTGTTTGTTTTTCTGTCCAATAAAATTATTTGTTTATTCAAAATCATCAATTTAAAAATTCTATACATTTTTTACAAAAATATAAAACAATTCATTTTGTATATTGTTTTGTTTTTATTCTTACTCATTTTTTACAACATCAGTTAACAAAAAGAGTTTACAACCCAAATGTATCTGAATAAAAATGTTGATTGTTTCAAACAAGTGCAAGTTGGAAAAGTTTAATGCGTTGTGAAAAACATTTCACTTTTCATTATATTAAACTGATGGTATGAACAAACTTTGAATTTGCCGAGTGAAAAAAAAGAATCATTTTAATAACAATAATATTTCTTTTTCTAACAATGTTATATAAACTCACAAACAAAGTTTGTTTAAAAAACTTGTTTCAATTGACAAATTTGTTTCTAGTTAAAAGAAAAACAAAACAATGGCAAAAATAAGACATTTCACATTTTTCACAAACAAGATATATATTATATATTTTTCATTGTTATGAATTTATGTATCATAATGATAAAATTGTTATCATAACGTGGAACAAAAATATCTTTTAAAATTTCAATTGTATGATCATTTCTAATTATTGTAATGTACATCTGGTTTGATTAATGAAGAAATAAAAAAGTAAGAAACAAAATCATATTGGATTGTTAATCTTAATTGTTATTTCTTATTATTTTTTCACTTGGTCACTTTACGCTGGTGATTATAAACATTTTAAGATTTATTGAGAATTCAGAAACGAAAAAATTAATACATAACTCGAATTGACACGAGTGTCGAAGTGATACAACCAAATTAATTTGATTGTACAAGCGCAAGCGTTACGTAAAATAATAATTAAAAAAGTGACTCAGTCATCATATGTCAGACGGTGTATAATTCTTTAACACTGATAAAGCAGTGGTAATTCATAAAATTAAGTCTTTCATTGATTTGCATTGTCAGATTACAGCTCTTTTTAAATTTCATGGCTAAATATTCCATTTCCTCTCCAATGTCTTCATTTTTGTTCAATGTAATAATAAAATTACTTAAAATTTTTTAAAAATTACTTACAACTTTTTAAAATACAATTTTTTGTTTGTTATGAAAGTTTGTTATTCGGATATTTTGAGTTCTTTTCATGGCATTGAAAAAACGTGTACTTTATTGATGAAAACAAAACAAAAAATGCAACTGATAAAGCCGTGATCCTTGTAGAGGAGAAATAAAAGTTTGAACGCACATTTCCGAGTGAAAGTTCGACATCAGTAAAAAAAACCATTTTTGTGGAATGAAATAAATAGAGAAAAAAAAGAGGGTGTCCAAATGCACCGTGGCGTCGATGATGGTAAAAGCAACAATCGCCCGGATAGGAATTGTAACCAGTTTGAACTGGCATCGGTTGGTTGATGTCGTTGTAAAAACAACGCCTTGGAGTCCCGCAATTTATTAATAATTGTATAATTAGTGTATTTGGATGTAATGCAAAATTAATCGTCATGGTTACGATTCCGTTTTGTTTTCTGTAATATTTTCATGCTCGGAAAATGAAAATAAACAATTGACGCTAAATTTATCCGTTTCACCAAACCAGATTTTTCTGACTCTCCAATTTACAATCAATAAAATATTTGACATTTGATTTTGTCGACGTTGTCCCTGGGGTCAAACAACTCAAAATCTAAAAATTCCTCATTTTTCCACCATCCTTCTATTTAGATGATTGCTTATTTGTCTTTGATGAATCTAACCTAACTTTCAGGTTATATTTATTTCAATTAATGTTTTTTTTTTTCATTTTACTGGATTTTTAGGCTTTTAAATTTTGAAATAAAAATAATCACTAAAAAGGTGCAAAAATGTAAACAAAATAATGTTAATTCTTCAGTAACAATAATTATAACAATTATGTCAATTTCTAGTGGCAGAGAACTTGGAACTATTTTTGCAGTTATGCAATATGAAAAATAAATTGTCTTAGCAGCTTATGAACCTGCAGATCAGTCATTTCTCGTTTGAATTTCCATCAATTGGTCTTTGATATGAATCTGTTACTCGTTGATCCAAGCATTTTTTTCTTCATTTTAGTAATTTGATGAAACGAAATTTAATTTTGTTTTATGTATTCTAAATGTTTCATTCAATTTTTTCCGATGACTTAATTGTTATATTCTTTAAAATAGTTTGTCCAAATTGAGTTAGTTTGTTTCTATGGTGTAAGTAAATATTATATAAAAACATTATATCTTAACATTACATTTTCGTCAGATTATTCAGTAATTAATTACGTTACGTAATTAATTCATTAATTGATTTCAAACATCATGTTTGAACATCCATACTTTGTTTGTAAACAAAGTGTATTCATCTTTGAGAATTAATTCTCTTTCTTCATTGAAAACATTTTAATGTCAATGAACTGAAATTGTTTTTATGACCTGGATCAAAAAAAGACAAAGTATAATTGTCGATTTTTATTTGCCAACACTCAAAAATAAAAATGAAAGCTTCAGCATACAAAAATGTTTTTTTTTTTTTTTTTTTTTTTTTATTATTATCAAATGAACAATAAAAAACTAATAACCCGGAAGGAATTTTCTGAAATTTTTTTACTTCACTTTAATATATGACTTGATTTTACAAGGTAATAATAACTATAAAACTTTAACCCTGTCAAATTTTATTATTATACTTCTCAAAGACATTCTTCTCTAATTATCAAAAAAAAAAAAAACAATGTTTCAATAAAAAGACAGACATAAAATGTAGCAGAATTCGAGGCAGAATTTAATAATAAATAAAAATCAACCAAACAATTTTTTCTACTAGTGGCGTTTATGCTTACGCTTTTCTGTTTGCCTTGGAATGTTTACAATTATAATTAATAATTAATATGTATCTGCGTCAACAACATGTGAATTCCCACTCGATATGGAATTACAAGAAAGCAAATATAAATGAATAGCGTACAAACAAACAAGCGATGAAAAAAACCTAAATCTAGAAATCAAGGAACAAATCAATCCAAATTAAATGTCAAAACAAAATGGACAACTTTTACATTTCATATGTAAAAATAACAAAATTCAATTGGTTTCTTCGAAATAGATTGACGTTACAAAATTAAGTATGGATGAAAAACAAACATGAATCATAGGAACCTGTAGTGTTCACAAGACATTCAAATGTTTGCTCCTCCCTCTCTCCTCCATCCTCTGTATGTTTACGAACAAAGTTTCGATGAAAGAATGCGAATTAATATATACGCGTGAATCGATGACTGTCGCTTGTTTCGCCGTTATTCATAATTATGATGCGCTCATTTTATTATCCTCAAACTAGTTTTTTGAGATCGAACCGGATTAATCTAAGAAAATCGTCATGTTAAATATTCCCACGTCTTTGTCGGGAAACCGAAGCGTGAGCGAGCGTAACTTTTTTTCATTTTCAATCAAACTTTTAATCGGGGTCAAACGACTGCTGAGCTACAGAAAGATATTTCCAGAATTTCAAAAATTTATTTCCGTGAAAATGTTACATCGGAACTGAAAACTCAACTTTAACAATTGAAACAATGAACATAGAAATATGTGAAACAAATATTGAAAACTACTTTTTATTTATGCAAAATGAAATTCAGTTACAAATTGGAGTAAAAAATTAGTGGCAAATGTTTTTTTTTAATTTCAGTACTGAATTGATCGTTTAGTCATAATGTCATCTAAAATTGTTCGCAATTCCTCGTCCTCTAAACGGCCTTCTAAACTTGGAATCAGACTTTTTGCCTCTTCGGGACTCTCAGGACAGAGATTAGCGATTGCCGCAAGTTCAAATTTGTGCAGTTTTTTCTGACTTAGAAGGCTGAAAACAAGTATAATATTTAAGTTAAATAATTAAAATGAAAGAAAAAATTATTAATTTCATTTAATATGTATAATAATTACTTTCTAACTGCAGCAATGGTAACCTCGTTTTTGAATTTACGAAACCTGTTGGTATAAGTGAGACTTTTCATGAAAGCTTCGGAAAATTCCTGTTCCTCTTCGGCGGACTCGTTTTGAGCCTTACGATGTTCTAGAAGCATGTGTACTTCTGATATTAGCAAGGTATCAGCGTTTTCAAATTCTGCAAGTAACCAAGAAAGAAGGAATTAAGATTTTGACAATCAACATAACAATTTAAACAGTACTTTGAGAAAATAAAAAATTTTGTGTTATCGATCAAACGATATGATTTGTTTTATTTCTTAGTTTTTAATTTTTATTTCTATTGTTAAGATAAAATTGTCCATATTTTGTGAAACGTACAATTTTATTGCAAAAACCATCCATTACAAACATATCTACATTCATACAATTATCCTTAATTCAATCATAACTTTCTTTGGCATAAATTACTGCTGCACCATTTGCAAATGTTTGCAGAACAAAATTTTATTTATGGAGGCATCACCTGGCGGATAAATTTTGTCCAAAAACGCTGTCTGGTGCTTGATGAGCAAACTAATTAGCAGGTTTATTAATAAACCCTCGTTCGGCAAGGAAATCATAAATTTTTCTGGTCTTGTTGACGTCGATCTTAAGCAAAACCCGTGCCTGAGCGAGCCTGAGCGAGCCATATTTTTTGTTTTCCAGCACAAGTTGGTGACGGAACTCGAGATAACTTTGTGGAACGAGACGAACAGTGGAACAGAGCTCCCTCTCTTCTTGTGACAATTTGTCGTACATGGGAAGACCATGAATTTCAAGCGGCGGGGGCACTTTTCGTTGGGAGTTTGTAGGTGGCGTTGCGATCGGAGCGGTGCTGCTAGCGCTGATGCTCTTCCAGCAGTATTCGCCACTGGTCAAATAATTTTTCCTCTCTTTCTCGAATTCGTGCCTGATTTTTTCCAGTGTCTGATAGACTGGAACGCTGGAGAATTTATTCAATCCGTTTCGACGGAACTCCAACAATCTGTTGATGTAACTTTTCAACTCGCCGGCTCGGTGCAAGCCCTCTAGGATATAGTCAAAATCCAAGCCTCTCGTGAGCTGCATGAAAACCGCGAGTCGCTCACAAGTGGCTCTGCCGATAGTCGCGTCGTATCGCTGCAGGTCTCTCATTGTTTTGCGAAACGCCAGCAGACCATGGTCACGAATGATTCTCTTGCGTCTGAACCGTTCCTTGAGCCGATTATTGTATGACGACAGTAGCGCTACCTGCAGACTTTGGCCCAGTTCAAAATGTGGCTCACCCTTCTGAAACTCGTTGTACTTCAAGTCAGAAATCAAAAGTTCCGCATGGTTGTCAAAGTTGACCTCAAAATCTGCCCGCACAGCGTTGTAACCAGCGAGGAGCTTGTAATTAGCGCTGGCGGGTGCGAAGCGCGGTGGCTCATCAAGATCCTTCAACTTGAACAAAAATGGCACCGCTTCAGTTTCGAGTGGCCTGTTGTCTTGAAATTCTGGCAATCCCGGGAAGCTCTGCTGTTCAATGTAATGCTCCACGTAGTGACTCCGACATTCCTCGATGGTCTTGTCGCGCATGCGCCGCGAGATGTCGCTCCAGTTGCCGTAACCGCATTTGAGCAGCATGTCGAGGAGCTGAAGCTCTTGCCGAGCACTCCAACCGGACTTTTCGATGAGAGGGAACTCATTGCGGATGATGAAGTAGTCATGGTGATTCTCGTGGTTGTTTACTTCGGCGCCACGGGAGAAACAAACGGCGCACAGATCGGTGTCCGCACAGATGGCGCAACGGATGTAAGGCTCGCTCAGGGGCGAGTGGCATTCTGCGCAAGTCGAATCGCTTGACAGCTCTGGAAGAAGAGGTCACCTTTAATCAAGGATAACTCAATTTATCAAATTCACACACTCTATTTATCAATATCATTTTTCACTTCTCATAAGCCACGATAAATTGAGTGTTTCTTTTTATTTAATTATTCATTTCTATATTAATTTTTGTTTCAAAATGATTTGTTATTCTGCTCTTTTATCGTAGTTTGCTAAAAATGATACAACTAGATATTTGAGTTACTGCAACTGAATCATTATTTATAATTATACTTTTGAGTTTTTGATAAATTGAGTGTTTAGGGAAAATTTTTGGTTTGAAAAAATTTGCAAAACTTCTTTGGCCAATTTGCATCATTTTTCATACAAAATTATTAACAAATAAATGTAAAAAAGTAGGTTTGTTTATGTACAAAATAAACCTTATCGGTATAAATCTAACCTTAAATACCGGAGAAATATTTTTATACGAAATTGCATTCCAATTAAATATACTAATGTCGGAAGATATATAATCATATCATTTGATCGCACATCATTTATTTTATATTCAATACAAACAATAACAAGTCAAAGATGACAACAATGAGAAAACAATTGAATGTTTTGTTAGCAATTCAAATAGATGATTTCAAAGTAATTACCTTTTGGGAATTTCAGATCCGCTGCGTCCTCGTCGTTCATATTTGTCAAAGCTGGATTTGCCATTGTTGATATCTTTTTGGTATAAAATAACGTTTGAAGATTATTTTTTAACTGCCTCAACACATTCGGCGTACTTCACATAACCAACATTCAATTCTATGACAAACTTTCTTCCAGACTCTTATATCGACTGCGCCATCTGCCTAAGGGATCGCAAAGCTTTTTGTTACTGGCATTTTCTACCTTATTGACTTTAGATAAAATATATTCTCCTCGAATACAGGCAAAAATTGTACGAAATAATTTAAAAGAGTAGAAATAGAAAATCAATAAAAAATATATTTAAACAATTCAGAACAAATATATATACAAAATAGATTGTAAATAATACACTTACTTGAATTGATTAAAGGGATTTGCATCGCATTAATTATTGATAATATAATATATAACTAATTATTTTGTAGGATTAAAATGTACAAAAAAGATGAAAATATAAATAATTTTTTTAAAGACAAAAAGAAGTAAGAAAAAGAGAAAAGAATAAAAAACGTTTTTTTTTTGGCTCACTAAATCATAGGTTTGATATCCTTAAAGAACCTTGATTTTTTTACTTTAGTAGTATAAAATATGGGCAAATAAAAACAACAGCTTTGAGTTTCATATTATAAAGTAACATTTCAAAAATAAGGGCGATAAAAAACGGGAATAAATGACAGTATAGACGAGTAGCAGATAGAGAGAGTATTCATTACTGTTTTGTTCATTTTTTTTATTTTTCCTCCTCGATAGTCTGAATTTTGCTGTGCAAAATAACGATTGAAAGATGATGATGATGGTTTTTCATTTTTTGTGTATATAAAAATAAACAAAAAATAACCGCTATTGCAAAACTATATTCAATCTCGTTTTTTATTATTATGTGTATAAGAGTAAATTTTTTATACGTCTATAAATAAAAGGATAGATAAAAAAATGCATTTTTTCGTATACTATATATTTTATTAAACTTCGTCACTTTTTTTAGTATCAAATAAAACGCAATGACCGTATAGGAAATTTATCAGGAACTTTCTGGAAGAAAAATGGAGACTTTTAAATTGCACGTTTTTTTCTTATAAACAATAAAGTTCAAAGTTTGGAGTGCTTTCTTCGAGTTCCATTTTTTTTTTCATTTCATCTCTCCCGTGAGATTTACAACTACTTTATACACTTGAACAACTTTGACATTTGCAAAATTATAAATTTGTGCAACTCACAAAAACAAACAAAACGTATGAAAAATGTAATCAACGATCTCGATCGCAAGCTACATACAAAGAACAAACTTTTTCTTTTTTATCACAACAAAAAAAAAACAACTTTTGTTGTGTTGACTTTAGTATACTATTAAAAATGATAAAAATAAAAAAAATAATAAACAAAGTTAAAAATAGGTGTAGATGGAAATGAAAGTGTTTGTTTGCTTGTGGCAGCAGCATGACGGCGAGGTGACCTTGGAAAGATGCAATAACCAGACGAATTGTTGAAGAGAGAAACTAGAAGAAGAAAGAAAGAAAGAAAGAAAAAGAAGCGAGGAGAAGAAAATGATGGAAAATGGTGTGAACGCGTCTGGCGTAACGGTCCGAGTGACGTCTCGGTTTGTCTGGAAGCTCCATTTGGCCGGGAGCAGCTCGGGCGTGCTCGGGCCTGCGTAGCGATGACGGCCGAAGAGTCGCGCGGCGCCGGCGACGGAGGCTCGGTCGCGCGTAGGGGGTCAAAATATGCTCAGTGTATTCGAAACAAGCATGCAACGTGCCGTTTGTTTGCGCGCGCTTGCCACCGACGAGGAGGACGTGCGCGTGTGTTTCGCGTAGTGTGCAAACCTCGCGAGCCTTTTCCATCCGTCTGCGGCTTTGTCCATGCCCGTCTCGCACCAGTGGATTTCCAGCAGTGTCCCGGCCATGCACTTTTCCGCGCGGAACACACGTTAACCTCTTTGTGCCCGTTTGTTTACCGGCGTTCCGCTTTTATTATTATTTTAGTGTCGTGTTTGTGTGCCAAACAGATTTTCAACGTGTTTTTTCCTCAAAGTGAGTAGCCCTCTCTTTTTCGTGCCTCACTTGACCTCCCAACTTTGCTTTTTGCTTTGTTTTGTTGCTATTTTTTATGCTTCTTTTGTATCAACCGTTTCATTTGACTCATTTAGTTTCAGTTGACAGTCAACTTTTGTAATTGTCTGGATTTTCAGTGCCATACACATTTGCATTAATAATTCATGCAAACAAGTCTACTGTAACATTGCCAAGGAATGCCGCGGAATAATTGAACTTCGCGTCAAATATTGAAGGGAAAATTGGACGACTTTACACCTCCATGTGACTCTCAACGATGCAACAACACGAGTAAATACGATATATTTCAAGCTTTTCTCTTTTTTAGGTAATTCAACAGTTTTTCTACATACACAATATTGATTCATTAATATAACCTCTTATCAGTTGAATCAATAAAATGAACTTGTAGATAAAAGTGCAATTGAGTGGAAGAACGAACGGACCATTCAAAGACCATCGAATTTTTCATACAAAAACAACTGCAAAATCAATTTTAATATTTTATTCACTGAAATTAAACACGGAGCCAGAACAAGTCATCATGCATGATTATGAGAAAAAAAAAAAAAAAAAAAAAAGAAGACGATGGAACAAGTTGTTTTAAAGAAAAATCTTCCAACAAATTTTCTTGTTACAACACGAATGGTAAGTTATGAAATTAACTTGGAGCTAAGATGGGACATGCAATTTTGCGAAATAGTCAGAGTTTGTTCAAATTTTATATATACCTTTTGTATATGTGAATTGAATTGAGTTTTTAAATTTCAAAAATAATTATTTTAAAATTGTTCTTATTACGAAGATTGAAATAATACAATTTATTCAATTACTGTCAACAAACTAATAGTCAAAACTAAATTGATGTAGATTAAAATCTGATGAATTCGCTGGACAAATTAAAGGTCAATTTACAATGTAGTTTTAAAAATATACAATTAAACAGCATAGTATCGTAAAAGTTGTATATAAGAATTGAAAGTTTTTCAGATAAAATGTATATTTTTAATTAAAAAAACGGGTTGCTAACAACAGGATGTAAAAATACAAATAATCAAAAACATGTTTGATTAAATGCAATATTGGTGTTTTGAACCCAAAAAATACGCTCGCTTACGCATGTCCCACCTTAACATCGGGGAACAAGTGGAACTGGATGAAAGAGCAGGATCATTGAGATCCTGAACAAAACACCTGGAAAATCAATATCTGCTTGATTATATCCCGAAAAGGTACATAAAGTTTTTTACAATTGGAAACACACACGGACTGATTGAAAAGAGTTAACAAAGTCTGCAAGTCGGTCAGCGCACTGGAATTGAATGTGATCGAAGAAGCATCAGGTTAAAAGAATCATTAACGTTCGTTTTGAGACGTCTGCGCCGATGTATATTTCGGATATACTTGTACAAGGCGATCGGATATACCTATGCAAGAGTGATAGCTATCTGCAGTGTGATTTAGAACGCATACATTAGCTCGGCTGCTTTTGTTTTCAACCAGGCTTTCTGTCAACTGACGATGAATATTCCCGGGAAGCTTCAGAAGCTTGGGGATATGCTCGATAATGCACGTCCCGTTTGTCGTGATAAATGAATCAACACTCTTGACGACTATTAGTCTATGAAAATTGTTATAATCGATCCATGGAGTTGAAATGATGGACCTTCTTCTTCTTCAACATTTCATATGGAAATGAAACGAAAAATATGGAAAGCTTGATCACAAATACCACATCTAAAAATGGCTCCATCAGTATGCCACAAGTGGGCCTTTATTTCATCATTTTTGCTTTTATGCACTACCTACATGGAAGAAATTAAAAACGCGTGTGCATCACAAAAAAATGACAAAAGATTCACGTCTCCGAACATTTTTATTCCATACAAGTCAACCGTGTACACATCACGTGTCAGTCGTTTTTACTTTTCTCCGTGTCTCCTGGAATGGGATTTGTGTACACGAAATTGAGCAATTAAAAATGATAGGATTACGATAATGATAAAACAAAAACAAGAACAAATACTATAATCATGAACTACTTTCAGTTGATGGGACTGAAAAGAATACAACTTTGTAATCCAGGGATTGATTACAAAATTAAATGATGATGATTAGTCAGAAAGTCCAAAAGATCGGATGGAAAAAAAATCGTAATCCAGGTTTATGATATCGTGTTCGATTTTGGAATAGGATATAAATTGACAAACACGGATAACCCGGAGCGAAGCACACAGTTTGGTTTACATCAGTTTACTTGTTTTCAATTTGGTCTACAAATAGGCGCGTATCTAAAGACCATTGATTGATTTCTGGAACGATTACGAAAATGAAACATCACGGTCTTAAAGCGGGAGATTAAATTTCGTAGGATGGATCTGGTCCTTGCCTGTTTTAGTTTTGTTGTTTCAATTTTGTGCAAAATCCTTTCGATAATTAGTTGTTCGATAAGTCGGTCTCGATTAGTGCAAAATCAGGATGTTTACACTGGGTAATTTATTAGAGTACGTTACAGGTGTTTATCAGCTGAATTACCAACAAGATTAGATGTATTGAAGATGCAAAAGTAAGAATCTGATAAATAAATTGTCGAGCGTAAATACTTGAAACTGCAGCGCATTATTTTAACGCGCCCGTGACACAGCATTAAGGCTGCGAGAAAAGGTAACTTTTCTCCATTAGAGTGTGTGTCGTGCATTAGACGCTGTATTTATTATTGATAACACAGGCCAGACGTGCGCGGCCAACTTACTCTCGTACTCTTCCATGTCAAAATTGGTTCAGCTATAAATTTCCGTTCCAATTGTCTAGCAAACTTGATATAGTTTTTTATACGTAAAAAGTTTGACCGATGCTACTATTATTAGCTTTATTTGTGAGCCTTTTTGTTTTTGAAATTGCATTTTTTTTTTCTATTAAAAAAATTGTATTTGCAGGATTCACTTATAAAACAGCAAACAAAAATGTGACGGATTAAAAATTGAAACATAAATGCTGACATTGTTGATACAACAGTATAACAATTTCTAATAGACAATGTATCATTTTTCATCAATTAAGAGTATTGATTTTAAAAATTCTGAGTTTTCAAGATGTAACATATCTTATTTTCTTATAAATTGTACATTTTATTATAAAAAACATTCTTGGGAAACATCTCAGCCGAAGTTCTTTACACTTGTGTTCGAAAGGTCGGGGTTTCGATTCCTTCTCAACTCTTGGGAAAAGTGTCTTAGTTGTAAGTATTGGCATCTAAAATGTGTTTGAAATTGTTTGTCTGAATAAATTTGTTCATCGTAGGGCCGAATTCTGTCTGCATACCATCAATGGTGAAAGCAGTTACAATATGAATGTGAACAAGTTTTAGGATAAAATATTGTACTTTTTATGATTATCAAAAACTGATACATACATCAGACATTGATTTTTCCAATGAGACATAACAAATTTGTATAATTTGTTTTTTTCATAATTTAATACTATTGTTGGGGTCTGACAATGTTTTACTATTTTAATTAGTAAATTTTGACATTCATTCTCATTAAACGTGTACCAATACGTAGGCGTAATTAATAAATTGTTAAAAAATATATCCAGTTGAAAGAAGAAAAAATTGTCACGTGTATGGACGCTAAAAAGTTAATCTTGTAAATGTATAGAGAGAATATAAGAATGAGGAAGAGAGAAATTCGAAGTAAGCAGAAATCATGGGTCGTTCAATTAGGAAATGAAAAGATTGAAAGGTACAAATGAAACATGAATTCAGAGAAGATCGTCGATTGACATGTGAGACTGATCCGGCGAAGCCTTAATATTAACCTGTAAATGGCGACGCAACACGAAATCAAAAAGCCTTCGAGCAACAGAAAGTGTTTGAAAAACACAGCGAAACGAAGAAATTTATGATCAAGACAATTGCCTGGCCAAATGGGCGAGAGTGGTAATTTTCAATCAAAAGTATACCGTGCTCGGTTTACAAATTCTGCACTTGAAAAACGAGCTTGGGAATAATTCAGTCGAGACAATTATTTTTGTACGTTGAATTGCGTATGAAGTAGTTTTACGGAGAGCGCAAGGCCGAATCGATACGGCTCAGGATTGGCCAGGCCAACGAACTTTGGGACGAGTTTCAAAATGAGAAGCTGTAGTGGTTTCCTGACCTCAAAAGTAAACATTTTTGGCAGTAAACAATTTATAACGTCAATTATTATAATTAAAATATATCATATTTTTTAAGAAATAAATATTCCAAAGGTAGACTATTTCTTTATTGTAACAAGTAAATAAGTATCCTTATATATATATATATATATATAGTTAATAACTACCATTTATGTAAATGGTAGTTATTGTAAATTTGTGTAAATGTAACTCCTCAATGTGCTGCATTATATACATAAATCGTTTACATCCAAATTTTTTTTTCTCAATTAATAAACGAATCAAAAAACAATTTTTGGTTTTTCAAAACTTAGAAAATTCAAAACATTTTGTTGGTTGTATAAAATTTATGTAAATTATGCAAAATAATGCATACCTTTTTTGTATAGCATTTATGTAAAATTTATACAAAATTTAAATACATCTAACTATCAGGGTAATATAGACCAAATAAACTTGTTCGAAGAGTTCGATCCTCCCTCTGGATTTTTGTTTAATAATTTTATTAATACAAGTTATAATTTCCGTATATATATATACACCATTTACTTACTATAGCTTATGGTTTTTTTCTTTTTTTGTATTTTGTTCAAAAATTTTCTGCCAATAATTCATAATACAGCAAAATTTGAATTTGATAAAAACTCGATGGTTGTAGAATGACGATATTCAGAAATATGGCGCACACTTAAATAAAAGAGCAATAATAAAAAGTTGTCTGCAGTGCAGCTATACAAAATCCGCAAATTCTGTATACAAATCGTAGTAAAATTTGTCAGGAGATTTGTTTTCATAGAGGGAATAACATTGTAAATCGCGAGAACTGTTATCTGCGTACATCGCGATAAAATTGGACAAACATTTGATGCTTATAAGCAAACATTTCAACATTCGTCCTGTCAAATTGGCATCTGGGACGATTTCGTTTGAAGTGGCAGTTCCCCTACATACGTTATTTATTTGTTCTCGTCAGCACGAGTTAAGATCCGCATAAATTACACGGAACCTGACCAGTCAAAGAACGCACGTTTGCCGGCCAATCGCATTTGATGCGAAATTAGGCGTAATTGGTTTGATAATTTGGTTGCCCCGATAGAGACCCTCAACTTAAATGTTGTCCTCTTTTATCATTTGAAGCCTTGAGAACGGCTTTTGAACTTTGAACCTCGAAAATTATTTGTGAAAGTACGTTGAAAGTTGGGAAAACTTTGTTAGAAGAAACAAAGAAAAAAAAGGGCGAAAAAATTGGAGATAAATAATGAAGACTGAGGTTTTAGACGAATGTATACATTGAATTTCAAGATATTTAAAATAATGAAACGAGGCGAATTAAAATATTCAAATTGGCCGTGACACAAAGGAGAAGAATTTTTCCGATTGGTGATCGATCAAAATCGTCGCTCATGAATTAAACATAGCATTTCATTTGCGTTCGACTGTGCGCTAATTTAACGTACATAAATCACAATATTTGTCCCCGGTCAGTTAATTATCTTGACAACGATCAGAGAAGGGATTACTACTGATTCGGCGGCGATCGTCAACCCTGATGAAACGCAAAAACCCAGCGTCACAAAATTCACCAACGATCCAATTAAATGCTTTTCGCTTCACCGGAACTGACCTCGCTCAACCCAACCCAAGATGATCCAACGGCTTGCTTTTTTGTATCATTTTTTAATCACCTATTTCAAAACACCAAAAACCGCTACTCCTTAACTTCATTTATTATTGACACTTCATTCTGTGCTTCATTCCAAATTCATTATTATTAATTCACTGATATATAAGAGCTAAATTTTTTTATCTTCTTTTTTATATCATTGTTCAACTTGAATTTAAAAAATTGTTAAAAGATATTATGAAAAGGAAGGAAAAAAGTTTTTTCATGGCTTTCTTAATTGCAATTTGAGAACTTCACTTTAATCTGTATAGGATTTCAATTTGATTAGGACACCAAATTAGAAAATTACCATTTTCACTAACGAAATGACAATTTAATCTTTCAAAGGATTAAAGAGCTGTTCAAGAGGAGGATTCCAAAATGGATTAAAAAGTGAGGACAAAAAATGTTGGAACTCCAACTGAACCAAGATGTATATATATATTTACTGGTGGCAGGGATATTCTGTGGGCCTCACGCTCAAGGTCATCTGTGTTTTGGTTCAATTTGAAGGTCAAAAGTTGTTCGAAAGTCGGGACGTTTAATTTTCGGTCGTTCACGTGCAACGCATCTCCACAAGGTCGTCAATTACAGCTCTTTAATAATCAATTAATTTGCTGTCGAATCCCGTTATCTTCTATTTTTATTACATATACAATTGTACATAGTATTGCAAAAGTCAATAAGATATCATTTTGTATAAAAAAATTAATTAATATATAGAATTAAATATGAAATAAAATTGTATGGAATGGTTTTCGTTATTTGAACGAATTATTTGTTTTCTCTTCAAATAAGTTTCATATAAGGATTAGACCAATTTAGTAGAAAAAGTTATTGTCATCTGTTGTGCACGACTGTAACAATATTTTAGCAAGCACTTTTCATCCAAGGGAACATTCACGCTCCATAAAGCCCGAACGTAAGGAGTAATGATTTTTCCATACGCGTTTATTTTCACGTCATGGCGCAATGTGTCGACTGTTAAGGACAATTATGGGTTTTGTTAAATGTTTTACTGGCTCTTCAGCCAGATGACTGTTTGCTTTGCTGCGTCTGATATTCTTTTGCCTCATTGAGAACTTCGGAGAATCTCTCCTTGTGTTGTTTTATTTTAGTCAGAGTCTATCGACTGAAATCCAAATCTCTAAAAAATGTTCAGTGTTAACAATATTTAATTAATTATTTTGAAAGTTGATTTTTATTATTAGTTCCCAAATAGAAAATTTTCTATCATTTTTGGATCTAACCAAAATTTGTATATCTTTTTAATCAGAAGTTGAATTAAATTGTTTCATTTCTATCACCCTTAATCAAATAATTGATTGGAGCAAGAAAAGTATTCTTGGATCAACTCCAATTTCATCGTCAAAAGAATAATTATCTTAAGAAGAAGAAAACAATTTTTAAGAGTGTTTGACAGAGTGGAGGAACAAAAATTGATGTGACAAATGGTATGTATGGGCGCTAATTAAATGAAAGTAGGGGATCAGATTCTTCGTGTCGTGATTCAATATTCATGAAATTGCACGGAGGATAACACTAATAATAATTTTAACGAACGACAATGATGCAATTGTTTGAGCTTTTGTATCCGATGGCAATTAACATTTGACAATCTCGCATAAAAGAGATCCAAACGAAAATAATTATGGACAATGTTCGCTTCGCAAAGTTGCTCTCTTTCAATTATTGTCTAACCCACAGACAAAATATTATATATAAATTTATTAACATTAAAAGTACTCGAGTTTGCATACATACATTGAAGCATCGAAGACGTCAACTTGACTTCTTAATTATTTTTCAGCAATATAGCAATTTATCCACATTGATTACAGTTTTTCTGTATATTTACTTTTTCTTTTTCAATTAATATCCCTGAATGAACAAATTTAAAAATGAAAAGCAATTCTAAAGTTTATAATAATTATAAACTTTGTACTTTTTAACCTTTATCAATGAATAACAATCAAACAGTTTGAAATAAATAATTATATTGGTCAAATTGTTTCAAAAATCTTCTAATATTTTGTTCGTTATTTTTTAAGGAACAGAGATTCCGACATTCAGGGCTACCTTTTATATACAATATTTATTCATACATTCTTTTAATATAAGAAAATTCTATGAATACATATATATATAATCATCATCATCATATATATAGTGCCATATTTTGTTTGTAGTGTGCAAACCGTTTGTTGAAACCGTTGATAATAATCAGTCATATGATATATATATACTTTGACAAATTTCTTCTTTCAAAAATTTAGATATAACGGAAAAATTAACCTCAAGTTTACAATCTCAAGTGTAATTAATTTTGAAGCAGTTTTTTAAATTGAAAAGATGTCAATTTTGTAAAAATCAACTAAAGATTTTGTACTATCGAGAAAGGATCCTTTGATCGCAAAGGTTTTACATTTTTTACATACATGCACCACCAAAAAGTGTAAAATCGCCTTTGATCTGCGCTTTTAAATTAATTTCCTCTTCTTTTTAGGTTTATACAATATATTTTCTAAAATGAATATTGATGGTCAAAATATTATCGAAAATTTCTAACGTTTCTGAGGGTTGCAACTTTATAAGCGAAAATCATTAGCAATAATTTTGATGAGATGAGGTTTTTTTGAAGATATTAAAGGTTATTTTGAGTACGAGTTAAACATAATACTTGCATAGACACATTCATACGTGTTTTAATTGTGCACTTTATTTGATTTTATGAAATACGATCGCGCACATGACGATTCATTATACGTCAAGTGTTTATTCCTCTTATCTGACGAGAATGATAATGCACGATCGTACTTCAAGGATGATTTTATTTGACAATAGATGTGGCGTTCATTAAATCTGACAAGATAGAAAAATCACTTGATCAAAATCTTTTAATTATCTGATGCGTGTGCAATTTGTTGACAAATTTCAATTTTTTATTGTAGCCCAAATAGAAGGTTTTTTCGAGGTACAAAAGTTCGACAAGCGTCGAGGACGACGCTGTTGATTTCATAACTCAGAAAATCATTTTTTTTTTGTCATTTTTTTATTCGAGCTCATTAACGATCGATATACATAGATACAATGAACAAAATATCTGGTCCTTTTCTTAAGACATTATTGTGCCAATTTAAGATGGATTATATAAATATATAATTTGAGGACAGAAACATTTTGTTGATTCAAATTGAACATAAAGAATTGATATGACAACTGAACCATTTCACGGTTGAACTGAGTCAATTAAAATTGTGCGTTTTGCATCGATCGCTCATACGGCAAAATACAATCTATGAAAATCCGTGTCATGATGAATCCGCGCGAGTTTCTTTTTTTTTCTTTTTTTTTATGTATTGTTGTTATCGTTATGAAGGACAGTATATAACATAATTGGCACTACACATTTCCGATTCAATGACCGGAATTATCGCGCGAGATATCGAACGGCTAGAGTTATTCAATTATGTAAAAATTCCGTCGACATGCGAGAAACTTTTTACACTCGCCCGACATCCATCATCCGCTCGGCCTTAATTACGTTTCTCATCAGAGATTATCGCGATGTTTGATTCCACGGTTAGATCATTTTTCTGCCGATTCTTTCAAATTATTTATTATTCATGAATCATCAAAACAAAACTTTTGTATAGTCCTTTTTAAAAGTTTTGTTATTATGTAATTAAAGTTATCCATGTGGATCATCCACGAATGGGAAATTAGAAAACGAACTAGAATTTTTTATACCCATAGTGGTGAATAATTTTAATTTTTAAACAATTTTCATTTTGCTTTGAAAAAAATAAAAATTGTTTCAAAATTTTTTCTAAGTTCCCATTCGTGGATGATTCATTATTTTTGTTTTCTTCAACTTGATGTAACAATAAATTAGTAGGTTATTTATTAAAAAGAGGCTTAAATGAAATTTTAGCTTTATGAACAAAATTTATAATAATTATAAATGATTAATTTATACTCATTTATACTAATGTAAAATAAAGTAATATTAAGTAAATAAAATAATTAAATGAAGAATGAACGTGAAAAATTCATTTAACATTTTTTTGAGAGAAATTGATTGATTTAGCCGGTATGAATATTAAAAATATGATAATTTATCACATCGTGTAATCTACGATGCAATAAATCCGTAGCGCACACGAGATTTTTATTTAATTGTGTGGATTTAACTATAATACAATTTGGGTTCAACAATGTGTAACAGTCAGAGTTCGATGATTTTGAATATTCATTGAAAATAATGTATCATGCGTTTACACAATCCATTGTATCCAACACATAATCATTTTATTATTAATTAATTGTATGCAATTATCTGTTATAATTATAGCTAAGTTGGTTTGAATACAGGTATTATACGTTTCAATGAATTTGTATTGCAAAATAAAAGAAGAATTTCTATGACAATTTATAACATTTTATCTGAATTCATGAGAATTGGTATAGGATCAACCTCTCAAAGTGTCAAGCTAAAAACGTTTCCACATTATTCATTCTTCATGCTATGGAATTGTGCAGAATCATCATATTTCTTTTTATGCAAAAACTTGGCCATTTTCTTCTAGGAAAGCAAAAGAACAAAAAGATAAATAAACAAACAAATACAATAACTAATTGAAAATGTTGGTGGAAAAAAAAATGAATTTGAAGATTAGATTCGAAATTAAATTATTTCCCAAACGTATATTTTAGTGTTGGTTTTATTGACACAATTGTTCCTGTGAATCCTTTCGTTTGCTATCAGTCTTGTGTGATATTCAAGGAATGTCCTTGTCCGTACGCGCGCCAACCAGTTCTTTTTTTTCCTCAGTGTCGAATGCATGCTTGAACGAATTCCTTTTTGAGGAAGAGCACAGCATTCCTCATGCATTCGCACTCCCCGATTAACTGCCTCTGTTTTCATCGATACATCCAAAGGACTTTTCAAATTCATTTTATTTTTACCAGTCATCATTTATATAATAACATCTTATAAAATTGACGCAACAAATTTGGAACATTTTCAAATTGACTTTTAACTCATTATAATAAACAACTAATTCTTAATGTGCTTTTTATTTAGTTAATTAAGGCGAAGAAAGTTTTTACTTGAAAATAATCATTAATTATGATTTTTTAAACCATAGTATACTTCATGAATGTCATTAAATTATTTAGAATCTTAAAAAATTATACCTTCCTATTTAATTCTGTAAATTTACAGAGTTTTGGTTGGCTATTCATGAACTGAAATTATTTATCATTTACAAAGGCAACAGTAAGACCTCAACTTTCCTGACTACATTTATAATTTTTTATTTGAACAAATTTTATAGATCATTTCTTTTAAACTTCATCATTAGAAAAATATACGCAAATATATATATATATATATATATATATATACTGTGGCCAGATTCTTAAAATTGCATGATCTTGTTCTGAATAATACCAGTGAAGATTCTTGGCTTCCGAATTTTTGGCATGCGAGTCACTTTCAAAAAGTAAGTGCAACTTCTTATAGCGCCTATACGAGTAAGGAAGCGAGCTAAAGATCCGCCCAGGCGATAGTGCAGGCCAGTGCAGTAGGCGTTATTGATCATCTCCGCATCTAACGTTCGTGCATATATGTATTCGTATTCGTGTCTTTGTGTATTGCATCTCATCCCTCAAACCATAAAATGTTTGAAATGTTATTTTTAAATTGAATAATATTTTTCGCAATGTTAATATTTCAAAAACATTTGTTTTTTCGTATAAATTAATCAATTAAACACAGACGAGAATTAAGTAATTAGTTGGTTCGAATCTTTTTGAGTTGATTTTTTCACTGATTATTGTTTTATTCGTTAAAAATTCAATTTATGGCATCTCAAGTCAATTGTTCAACTAATTAATTCAACTCCAAATGTCGGTGTCTTTTTGTTTTTGACTCATCAATTTTGAATGTTTGACATGCTGATCAAACTTAACCCAGTTTAACAATTTAATTCGATTTTGTACTTTCATTCGATTATTGATTAGTTTTTCCAGACTATATAACTAATTAAAATGAAATTAAACTTATTAACTCAACTAAAACATATCTCTTTTGCAAAATAATTGATGAATTGAAGATTTTTCAGTTTTGATTGTTTAACAATTTCTATCATTTTAAAATAATTGTTATTTATTTAATTGACGAAAATTCTGGTCAAATGATAAATACTGTAATTATATTACATAAGTTTTTGTAGTATACATGACTGTCTGAAAAATATATCAATTATCTGATCCTCTTATCTGCATTGATATCAAATTAAACATTTTAATTGTTTAGTTACCATTAGATAATGAAGCCTGTTAATATCGATTTTGATATTTCATTTTCAGTAATTAACCTTAATTTTTGAAACACCATGGATATTCTGGTGACACACATCTCAGAAATAGTATATATTAACGTTAGGTATAATTGAAAACACGATAATGTTTGTTGAAAATCGAAACTACCTATCAAATTTTTCAGATGTTTTGTTAATTTTAATTTATGAGATTCCTTTGTTAAAATTACTTAACTTTTTAACATTTTATTATACATATTTTTTTAGAGAAAAAATAAGAAGTTACCAAGTTTGATGATGTATCAAAAGTTTAAAGCAATATCGAATTTCGTGTAGTGGAAAATTTGTAATAGTAAATATCCCCAGGCAAATAAAGATATGTATTAATAAAGCATCGTAACTTTCCCTTTAATGATTTTGATTTCTTGTTGAAAATTTATACGAACAATTAAGCTTAACTAAGCAAATTTATTTAATCCTCAACAAAACACATTTCTCAAAATGATTCTAATCTACCAGAGTATGTTTAATAGTTTTAAAGGTAAAGAGTAATTAGAGAAAATAATTCAACAATTGAAATAATAAAACTATTTAAATTAAAATTAACTAAACATTGCAACTAAATTAAAATAACGAATTTTAATCTAATTCAAAAGAGCGGAAAAAATGAAAACATAAAAACGATTTGTTTCGGTTGAAAAGCAGCTGACTTTTAGCACAATAAACCGCGGGCTATGATTTTACAAAGACGAAGCGACAATAAGGAATTTTCCGTGGCTGTAATATCTTTTTCGCGGGGGAGATTCAGTTGAATTAACTTCATGAGATGGTATATCTTGGTGAAAAATCGAGTGCCATCGAAAAGCATGTACTGTTGCCAATATTCCGCTCTGGGAACTGTCATGAAATACTGACAAAATTTTCATCGAACCAACTTATCACTAACGTTACTTATCCTTCGGCGATATTATCTATTTCATACAGTTCAATTTATATCACTGACTACGTGTTTTGTAACAATTTTGAAGTTATGTTACCTAATTTTGCATAACAACTGTTTTACATTACCTTGGAAACAAACATTTAAATTTATTTTTAAGGTTATTGAAATGTCATACTAATTTTATTAAATTTGATATAACAAAAATTCAAAGTGAAATAAATATAACAAAGACAATTTTACGGGATTGAAGATTGGAGAATGAACAAAGTAATTCGTCTAAAAATGAGAAAAATTGTATATGAAAATGTTAGGGTTTACGTTGAAAAATGCAATAAAGTAGAGAACATATAAAATTGTGATTATTTCCGTACGTGTAATGGAAGGTAATTCTTTGAAAATTGAACTACAGGGAGAGATATTAAACTTAAAACACTTGCAGGTGCATTTTGATTAAACCCATGCCTGCATGTATACAGGTATTTGTATGGTTTTAGTAATAAGCTTTTGCATTGTACGCATATCGATTAAAGGTAACAATAGACATCTTATCTTATGCTTGTATCAGAGAAGCAAGAAAATATGGTACAGTAGAAAATATTGAAGACTGAAATTTAATTTGAATATTAGAATTTTCGTTGACCCCACCTCTGATGCCATCAATCAGCAGATATCGATCACAATGTTCAATAAAATTGAGAGAAAAGAAAAAGAATAATTGAAAATAAACAAATCATACCATCATATACAATTTTACAATTTTGAATTTGAGAAATAAAAAAAAATCATTTTTGAAGTATAAATGAATAATCAAAATGTTAGGGGAAAAATTTATCTTCTTCCACTTTTGACGCAATTCTAATGCAAAGATATAAACGATTGATTGATGACGCGCGATTGATTTAAATTTGTTGAAGAGAGCCGTCACATGTGTTTATTTATGCACCGACAAACGTACGAGCCGATCAACGAATTAGTGTCTACGGTAAACACACTTGCCGCAGATAAAAAGCAGCTCGTTTGTTTCCTTAACCCAGTTTCAAAATATCATTTTCTTTGGCTAGCTTTATTTCACGATTAAAAATCTTCGGAATTTGTACAATTTCCTTTATTGAAAAATGAAACGAATTTTCCGACTAGATCAGTTTCACCAATCCCAACATCAAACTTTCAGAATCTGTTTTCTACAAAATTCTGCCTTTATATATTAAAGAACTACTAAAGTTTCAGTAAATTTAAATGATTGTTCATTATTTATAAACACATTTAATTTGTGACACCTACAATATTTTCTTATCAATTTTTTCTTCAAAAAACTGTTAGTTAGAGATGAAAAATTGTATTTTGCAATATTCTCTCGGAACAAGTGGATTAGTTGTAATGATGATGCACTCTTATGTTTACATTCCATTTAGGCGAGTTACAAAGTTTAATACTCAGACGAGCTTGTATAGGTGGCGCCACTTAAGTTGTGAAATATGTGAAGTGCAACGAGATACTAATAATAATCTGTATCCTGAGACGAAGTCTTTGTTTCTTCTCTTTTCATGGGCGGAAAAACAAAGTAATCCGCGAGATCGACCAATAAATTAGCCAAGGAAATGCGATTGCAAACTTTTTTCGCGACCTTCCTCTCTGAGGTAGAAAGGAAAACTAGCTAATTAGATTATAACGTCTGTTCCTTTCATTTTCAAAGGACAAACAAAATTATTCAATAGAAAATATCAAAGAAAGTGCTACAATGATATTATAGAAATTGATTTTAATTTTTGAAAATAAAATAAAAAATATCTTTCAGTTGAATCTGAAACAGTCAGAGTCTATTATGCTCAATTAATTTTACATTTCATTGATTTTTATGTTTATCAGCTTTTTTTATATCGGCTATAGAGTTTCGGATCATGAGGCTAATTAATCACTCAGAAAACAAAAACACCATACGGTTATTTTATTTATTTATTTATTATTATTATTTTTTTTTTCGAAAACTGACATCCTAATTACTGGATTAATTAATTCCGAAAACATAATGAAGTCATTAATCTTTTTTTTTATTTGATAACAATCAGAACGAAGGTGGGCTTCTTGTTGAGCAGACTCGAGTTTTGTTGCACTGTCAAACTCGACGTCACACCGTCAGTACCTCTTGACCGTGCACAACTTCGTCGTCTCCTCAACGTTCTCTGCATTTTTCTCCGCATTGTGTTAGTTCAAAGTTTAATACAATTGTTTTTTTTTATAAACACACTGGATCCTTACCCAGTGTTTATTTATTATTCGTGTAAGTCTTTATTTCATTCATAATAATATTCGTGTAAACAAGTGAAAATCTTAATTTTACATTTTTCACTTGAAATTTTCCTGATAGCCAGATTGATGTAAATCTAATTCCTACATTGTCCTGCATTATTTACATAAATTTTATACAAGCAACAAAATGTTTTGAATTTTCTAAGTTTTGAAAAACCAAAAAAAATTTGTTTGATTTGTTTATAAATTCCGACAAAAAATTTTTGGATGTAAACGATTTGTGTAAATTATGCAGCACAATGAAGAAATTTCATTTACGTAAACGATGGTTATCAAGGTTTGTATTGTACGTTAAATGTTGTGAAATTTGTTGATGAATTGAAAAATGAAATTGTTTGAGTGTTATTATTTTGGGGAGTGTAAATAAAAGACGTCATAAAACAGCATCATTTTTATGCTGAAGACTAGTTCGGGGTAATATAACAAACACAGTAGCATCGGAGATGGCAGTGTCGTTTGCACGTATCAGTTCTGGCGCCTGACGACTCTCTTCTGAGAGTTACATACCTTCGCAAGGACGTCAGGAGGACCTCGACCGCTTTTTCAAGGTCCAAAGTCAGCGTCCTCTCGTTCACACGAACACAAATACTGCCGGGTGCAAAATCCATCATCGTGACTTAAAACGATAATGCATTTTCAAATTACTTCCCTTTAAATCTTGTTTGTTTCAGTTTGACTTGAAACGAATAAGTTAAATGACTTTCTTCTTTTTTTTTTTTTTTTTTTGGATTCGACTGATTTGGCTGATGATAAAATTGAGCCTAATAAATGTGTGACAGAGAAAAATTTCGGATGAATGTCGAAAATGAAATTTAAAAGAAGTGGATGCAAAATGAAAAAGAAAGTAAGCGAATAAAAAGATGAAGGAAAATCGACAGGAGCGTTTGATTAGCAGCCAACTTGGTCGGCAAATATAAATGGCCACCAGACATTTTTCGTTAATTCGTGGGTGCGTGTTGACTTTACGAGCCTATAAACTACGCCGGTTCATTCTATTACCGGAACAAAATGGATATTATCGACGATTTTGTCTTTATTGGCAAAACATTCTTACGTCATATGAAATATAAATAAAAAAAAGGGACGAAATACTTTCTTTTACAATCAAAAGTTATAGATAAATAAGAAATGACATTAATAATCTCACACTTGGAATTTTTGTTGTGTTTCAGGATTGATGCAAGTTGCAAGAAGAACGTGTTGTGCTCGAGTTTAGTCGCTGTATTGTTTGCGCGAAGCGGCAAAGAAACGTGAATAAGTCGGAACAAGTGGTGCTGCTGGCAGATCACTACCAAACCGGCTACTTGGCTTTGTCGCTACTACGGATTTAGGTGAGTTTGCGATTTTTCACTTCACCGACAGTCGATTTTTACGATATGAAGCAGCGCTCTAAGGACATTGCAAATGCATTTACTCGACAGAAAAATTTGATCTGTTATAAACATTTTGTTGTTTCTTCTTTATACATTATATTTTTGATTTGAAAGAATGAGCTAACCGTTTGGTACGGGATATATGAAGAGAAAATTTTCTGAGACGTAAAACTGTGTGCACATGCATGGATGGCATTCACTTGTTTGCATCGCACGGACAATTGTCGGAGCTGGTGGCATAAAAACGTATTGTTTCATTTAGAAGTTTCGAACTGTAACACTATACGTCAGCCGCAGTCTGTCCTACTTTGATGAAAGTGCTATTGTAAATGAAATGGCCTGAACGGAAGGATATCGACGCGTACGTATAAAAGGCGGCATGCCATTCTTGACTGATGGCGAAAAGCCGTCCCCCTTCCTTCAACGTTTACTCATAGTTAATGCTGATATTTCATAATCCAAGGGATAAAACCTATTCAAAAACGAAAATGCACAAAGTACGTCACTTTGAATGACGGCTAATTGGATTACTTTATTTTCATCCGCGATGTTAAACAGACTGATGTCACAATTCGCTCATTTATTTTCTCGACTTTATGTTCGTTTCGTTTGGTTCAAACGTTTTGAGCAGTTTTCACTCCAATGGCGCTTTTTAACTGGTCAAATTTCAAAATGAGAAAACGGGTGCTCCAAAATATTCTTGCAATATTATAATTAAAATTTCACGAGCAAAAAGAGAAAAGAATATTCCAAATTACTATTAAAAAATAGTCAAACATATAATAAATACAATATATTTTATATTTATATTCTTCACCTTAATATATTTATTATTCTTATTATGTATTGATTTTTTTATTTCAGCGTCTTAAGTTAATGTCCGACCTTGACTCATAACTTTGCGCTCACATTAATGACTTTTTCTCTACAATAAATAATAAAGATAATTGTGTTTGCTGTTATAGGACCGTTGCGAAAGTCGCTCTCTGTAACAATAGCGTAAAATTTGGTTTGAAAGTTGTGTAATGCATTTGCGGTAATTATCAAACAATTTTTGACTTTAATATGATTATCTTGTGAGGTAAAAGGTCACGCTCCAATTAATGTGATTCCTCCGAGCAGTTTATACAAGCGGCTTCATGTCGCGAAATATAAGACTGTTGAATTTTATCATTTGATGTAGAGAATGTGAAACCTGCACAATTATGACACTTGGGCATGTCAGCACACAATCCGTTCTCAATGCCACACGTTGCTCCAAGTGCATTAGGTCGGTCATTGGACTCATCTTGTGCACAGCTGTTCAATGACATGTGCTCTCGTTCCAACGCATTTCTAATCTCTCGCCTTTAGACATTCTGCGAATAATCATCTCATCTTAACTTTGTTTTTTGATTGTGAATTTATTTTATTTAGTTTTCTTTTTTTTTTTCAATTCATTCATGTATCAATTTGACTAACTTATCTTTTAAATTTTCCATTTAGGAGCAGTTGAGGTGATTATATGACACATGAGGTTATATGTAACACTATCGAAATTGGATTCACATTTTCATTCAAAATAGTTTTTGAATGTGAAAACAGTGTTTTCATTTTCTTTTCATTTCATTTATTCAACAGAAGTTTAAATGAAAATCCAATTATGAGATAATTGTACTATGATGTTATTATACATGAATCATTACCATTGCAAATTTGAATCCCGTCGGGGTTGGGAAAAAGCATGAAAAATACCGACATGAATGCAATTTGCATAATCTTTGGGAAATTGAAACGCACGAAGAGCATAATATCATCAGATTTGAAAAAAATGAAGTAATTTTTACATCACTCATATCTCACTCTCAATGTTCGTTAATTTGGACGGCAAAACGCGCAATTTTGAATTCCGAGCATTTTTGCGTCCCGCATAATTGGATTCGAAATTCATAAAACGCGCGTTTGTATTTTCCGCAACATTTCTTCTTGCCTTCTGTTTTGTTTTAAATTCTCCTTCATTTCTGTTTCACTTTACCCGTTTGTTCAAACAGTTTTTTCGTTTCGTTTTTTCGAACGTTAACTAATATATTTGGTAACTGCAAAACATTCTATATCGATTTCATATTACTTTTTTCATAGCCACGCTATTTTACATTCGTTAATTCTGTAGTCGTATAACGTTTTTTTGCGCAAATAAATTTCAATACAATCTTTTGTCATAAAGAATACAAGAGGGCATGAATGAAAATCACATACATTTTAAATAATTCCGTAACGTTGCGAAGTGCATCTGACTCGAAAATCCAATATTAAGTTTTTTATTAGCTTCTAGAGTCAAATAAAACTTTTTATTGTCACATCGCCGGATTTTGCGTCAACCCCTTTTTTTGGGGGGGGGGGGGGGGGGGGCAGACTGAAAACGGATATTCATTTTCAGAGTTTACGTAATGTATTTTGGACGTAAATTGTCACGTGCATCTAAATTGGCTCGAGAGCTTTTATTTTCAGTCTTATCGAATTTCATGCAAATTCATTTCATTTAAAAACTAAATCATAAAATTGGTCTCAATGCAAACTCGACTCTCGCAGTCTATTGTTTCCGTTTCATTGAAAAGTGTCATGGATATACAAATTTTGCAACTGTTTGCAATTAAACTTTGTTATTTTCTCATTCCGACTTTGTTAGCAATACACTGTGTGCACTACTAAAAAACGACATGTTTTTGAAATCACGTCACATTTACTACCCTTCGCTCAGACGTGCTCCTGCTCTACGAGTTTGTTCAAAAATCACTTGGTTCATCCGAGTTTTAGTTATTTCGCCTGACTCAATTTGATTCACTGATTCATAGTTAAAAATTGTTGACTTATTATTGTGACACACTTTACACATTACACCAAGAGAAAACATTTTCTTACTACATGAGTTGCGCATTTGACTATATTTTTTTCTTATCAGTAGTAGTACGTATTTGCAAAATAGTACAACATTTCGTATGACTTTAAAAGAAAATGCAAACACAGAGGGAGAAAAATCGAAACAGTTAATCTCTTTTATTCCCTGTTATATCTCACAAATTTCATGATGTGATATTAAAAAATAGAATATAAATTCACAAATTTTATATACGACGATATGAAAAAGTTTATTTAAAAATGTATATTAATTTTTATCATTTTAGCTATTAATTTTGAAACTTGAAGCTTTTAATGTAAAATTTTTTATTTTGTCATAAAAGTATTAGAACACATGAACAAACGTACATTTGTTTCTACACCTCTAGCCCTTTTCTTTTGATCTCACTGCTTCAACTCTTGTTTACATTATATGTTTCTTCATCCCTATTTTTCGTAAATGTTTATTCTGTTTCCATTAGCTGTATTTATTATTTGTTGAGTTATCAATGTAATTCAACTTATCTGTCATACGATAAGTATATAACATATGAAACATACAAATTAATAAAAATTCTTCCACAAGATGTCTCAATGTTAAAATAAAAATATATCATTTTTTAATAATGTTTACAATGAGACATAATGAATCTGCATAATTTTATTTCATAAATTGATGTCTGACTCTGCTTGACTATTACAGTAAATTGTGATATTTTATTCTTTTGGTTTATTTAAAATTGGTTATCGATATCGATTTTTGACTCAAAGCTTTTATTTTTTATGATACACATTTGACTTATTGATTGTGTATACGTACATAAATGCGTACACGTACATAATTGGAAAACTTTGAGTTATAGTTTATCGAATCTGGGCAATCCGCTTACGTCAAGTGCAAAATTTGTTGCTGCGCATAAAGAAATAAAAAGAAAGAAAAATGCGTCGCGGATAAAAAATAATTAATAGCCGTCGGGACGAAAATCTGAGAGAGAGAGAGAGAGAGAGAGAGAGAGAGAGAGAGAGAGAGAGAGAGAGAGAGAGAGAGAGAGAGAGAGAGAGAGAGAGAGAGAGACAAACGTGAAATCCACATATTTGTAAGTTTTCTCTTAAAAATATTCAAATATGGCGCATTTTTAATTTCTTCAGGGAGTTCATTGAACAATTTAAAACCTTTATATAACAAACTTCTTTGAGCTCCCATCGTTCTCTTAAATTCTATAGTCATATTTCTACTCTGTCTCGTCAATTTACCGGTAATATCAACTACATGTCTAATTTTATCACAGAGTTCAGGAAGCACCTCGCCGATTTTCATTTTAAATACTAAAGTCAATACATTTCGCTTTATACGCTCGTCAATGGTTAAAAAACTAAGTGCCTCTAACATATTGCACACTGGCGTGTATATATCACAATGTAAAATTCTTCGCATGGCCCTGTTCTGTAATTTCTGCAACCTCTCTATCTCCTCCTGGTTGGTATACAGAAAAACCGTTGAGCAGTATTCCATATGTGGAGCGATCATCGATTTTTAAATCAGGCTCCTCGTCGAGGGACCGATATAGTTACCGACCCTATTGAGGAGACCCAATTTACAACCAACTTTTCCCTCCACATATGCAACATGTTTCTTAAATTTCAAATACTCGTCAATATATACACCGAGATATTTAATATCTCGAATCCTCGCGATTAAATCATCTTTGTATCGAATCGTCAAATCTCTATCCATTTTCATTTGGTCATTTTTTAAAATCATATAAAATGTTTTTTTCGCGTTAA